>WEKY01038839.1:24620-103925 GCA_013390045.1 Picathartes gymnocephalus
GTGGGGCCGGGCGGGCCCCCCTCCCTGCCGGCGGCCGGGGGAGGGCCGGGCGCCCGGATGTCGATCAAAATGAGCGAGCCCCAGCCCTGCGCCGGCCGCCCGGGCGGGGGGAGCCGCGGCGCGGCGGCACCGGTGGGGAGGCGGCCGGCACATGTGGACGGCGGGCTTTGGCAGCGGGATAGAGCCTGGACAGCTGCGGACGGAGCCCATGGATAGAGGACGCTTGGCAGGATAACCCCGCGATGGCTGCCCAGTCGAGGTACGGCATTAAATAACTTAGGTCGCGCCTGGTGCATCTCGCTAGGGCTGGGTTTGCGATGCCCTGGCTCCCGTTCAGGCTCACTTGGCTGTGGGGTTTTACCCCGCGCCCCGGATAGGTTTTGTCCTTGTGTTTTGTTCACCGAAGTGCCCGCTCCCTCTTCGCGGCGTAAACTTTCTTCCAGCAGGAAAAACAAAGTCTTAATTGCTCCTCATCAAATCTCTCAGTCCAACAAGTTAAAAGCTCCCTGAAACTGATTTCCTTCTCCCACGTGGACTTGTCTGTTTAAAAGCTCTTTGGAACTGATTCTCTTCTCCCGTCCAGACTCGACTCGCGTTTGTTTGTTTGTGTTCGCCTGTAAGCAGCCCGGCGTGAGCAGGCTTCTGTCACTGCTTACTGCAGTGCTTTAAAAGGTCGGGAATGGTTTCTGCTTGGCCGGGTGGCAGAGCTGGTTGTGCGCAGAGGAAGCAGGTTGTGTCTGCTGCACAGCTGCGAGGATAGAAAATGGTTACAACAGAGAAGAGTACGGGAAAGAGTTACTAACTTGCTGTCAGAGAGCAAAATTCAAGCGAAAGCACCGATCTTGGTTAAATACTACTCAGCTGTGGTTTTAAAGAAGCAGCATATTGCCTGCGCTCGGGGGAGTGGGGGAGTGTCCTATCTAAAGTAAATTTCACACTCAACATGGGGGAGGCAGCTTTTCTTAAGCACAGTAGTACTTGATGGAACAGCGCTATTTAAGGTACCTGTTAAATGCCTTTTAGCGTGTACGATGCCTTAATGGGCATTTCAGAAATGCCAAAGAGAGAAATTCCTTTTTGCTCTGTAGTCCCACCCTGCTCCCCTTTCCTGCAGGCAGAGGAAAAAAAAAAAAAAAAAGAATTAAAAATGGTGGTCTATCCTACACGTAAGTTTGGCACTCACGGTGCATTTTCACAGTGGTGCTTTTCTGCAGGTTTGAAGCCAAGAGCTGGCTTTAAATTACAAACTGGAGAAGGACAGAGCCCTGAGGTTTGGGGAAAGACGTGGGGGAAGATTGATTGCTTGGTTAACAGCTGAGCTCTTCTCCAGCTTCCACGGCCTACTCTCCTGAATGTGGGGAGACGGAGTGTTTGACATAAAGAATACTTAACGAAAAGGTAAAGATTGAGGTTTTAGCATCTTTTTTTTCCTTTGTATGATCCCTTTGCATGATTTACTGGCCTGCATTATCAGCGTTGCTGTAATTGGACCGCCTGCTGGATGCAGCATAAATCCTAGGGATGCTGGCTGGCCCTGGAGCTTGGCTTGGCTCCAAGGCCAGGGACATGCCTGATGTTTCAGAGGTGACACAGGCGTTCTGCTGTGTGGCAGGAGGGCACTTGGGAGCCGGGTCCCAGCAGTAGCCCCCAGCTTCAGCCAGCTGGCCGAGAAAGGGCAGAGCTGGCACTGCGGACAGTGAACCATATCCCTGAGCCGTAGGGTGAACGGCGTGGAGAATCAAGTGTTACACACTGAGCTTCTCAGACTGCAGGGAGGAAAATGGTCTAAGGGCTGGGTCCGTGGGGCTGAATTCTGCAGGGCAGGTGAAAGGACCGTGCCCCACATCTGCCATTTGAGACAAACATGGGGACAAGACGTGCACCTGCCATTCTGTGCCCTCCTTCCGTCTCTGTCCTGTGCGTTGGCTTTTGCTTTTGTCAGGATGCTGTGAGGTGCTCAAGCTGTAAAACTGCATCAGAGCATTTCAGCACAGCGAGTTCAGAGGTTACTCTCTGTGCCGCAAGATCAGTGTTAAGATCTCTGATTACTGCTTGTTTTAAGACGTTTAAAGAGAGTAGGAGTGCTTATGAGTAGCAGAAATGAGTCTGTGGGAGAAAGGTTGCATTTGCCAGAAAGCCTGATGCTTGTGATATTTCTGTTTCAGTGGCATAGATCTTCAGGGGTTTCCCTCTCATTTCAAAAAATTTGTGCTTTGGGGGTGTGTAGAAGCTTTGATTCAACAGTAAAGGATGAATTAATATTCACAATAAATAATTAGAACTCTGCTGCATGGGATTGAGAAGCCACATATCTCCAGAATTCATTTTGCTGAAACACGTCAGAGGGTTTACTCTGCAAGGTAGCTGACAAAAGGAGTGGGTGAGCTTTCTGTGTTCATTTGTGCTTTGCAAAAAATACGGGCAATTTTTGCAAGCTCAGTAAATTACTGATGAGGTGGTGTGATACTGAGTGCGGTGGTGGTTTGTGTATCACTCTGTACAAGGCTTTCAGGCACTCCTCCATCTGCTCACGTTTTCTATCTCTCACATGCTGTTTGGTTTAGCTAGTGAAAGTGATGTGACATAGGGGAGCATGATTGTTTGGAAACAAATAAATCCAGCATTCTTTTTTCAGCTTCAGTGCTGTGATCCTCAGCAGCTCACCTAGCATTTGAGTTTCCCAGTTTTGAAGGGTGGAAGGGTAAGGAAAACAAAGTGATAAAACACACCTGTTGCTGGTCCTTAGCATTTTGAAAACTGTAATAGTGATAACTGAGGAACTGATGTGCTAATGGATGCCACAGCATTCTTTAAAACTGTGATCTTAAGAAATGGTTACAGGGCATAGTTTGGTTTCAGCTGTTTGAGAACGATCAGCTTCTCCCATTAGCTGCTGTAAGTAGCTTACATCTGGAGCCATTAGGTGAAGAAACCATCCTCCAGTTAGCATTGTTTTGTGTTTAATGCAGGCTTGTGGGGTTTTTTAAGTTGCTCGCTGAGCCGTAGGTTGGCAGCTGTAGCTTTCTATGCGCTCGCTTCTGGAATGCACGGATGATCTGATGCCTGTGGTGTCCCCAGGCAACAAGGCTTGTGTCAGGTTTTTATGGTGTATTCAGGAACTTGTGAGCAGAAGCAGAACTGATCTGAATGAGGACAAGTTTAGTTCTTGTCGAGTGTGATGTTCATCATGTGCCATTCAGCTGCTCTGGGAATACAGCAGGACCCTTGGGAGGAGTGTGGGACAGAGTGACAGAGCCCATCTCTTTTCTGCTTCTTCGTTAAAATATCTGCTCTGGTGCAGCAATTGCAAGCTGAGGATCTTTAGATGAATATCTGCCTTTTTTTTTTTTAAGATGCAAGCTGCTTTTCTCAGGCTGCTTGAGGTAATTTTAAATTGTCCGTAGATGCTGTCGGTTACACTTATTTACAGTAGGAGGATAAACAAATTATTTTGTTGTTTTGGATGCTAAGAATTTCGAGTTGTCTTATTTATAACTTTCCTTTCAGTGTAGTCATGGTTAGCATCATTTCTGGTGTGCAGAACGAATGCAATTTCCTAATCTTTGTACATAGGTGAATGCAGTACATTCAGAGCAACGTGAAACCTGAATGTTGTGCTGTCATCCCTGCTGGGTTCACCTTGTTCTTTCTCCTGAGTCAGTCCTGCAGGGAAGGGTAATGATGGACAGCAGCCTGGGAAACCCTCTGTTTGCACCCCCTAAAGCCAACCTGCACCAGTTAAACCCAGAAGAGTCTTGAGAGACGGTCGTACCGCTCATTTTGGTAGAAAAAGGTGGTGCTGTGAAGGAATAAAATGTGGCCTTATCTATATTTAAAACACAGTAAATTCTGAAGGAAGTAACACTGAGGCTTTTCCCTGAGGAGAAACTACGTTGAATGATGCAACTTTAGTTCATTCTATGTCATTTCACAGCTTTCCAGGGCAGATGTAAAGACAGTTTTTACAACTTGTTTGTTTCCTGGGTCCTGTTGATACAGGCACATGCCAGTATTGGTGATGCTGGGTTCCAGTCAGCTGATGGAGGCCAAGAAGGGCTGAAACAATAGCTTGGAATTTACTTGCCTATTGAAAGCTAAAACATCCCATGAAACCCTGTATGTTTTGCTTGCTACTAGCCCTGCCTAGAAATATAAATCTGTTTTCTCCAGAACCAGGTGTCTGGATGATCTATGGCATGTTTTGTGGGCTTCTGGGGATTTTCAGTTTGCAATTCCTCACTGCCTGGACTTTCTGAGTGTGGAGTTGCTCTGAGGCAGACCTGCAGCTGAAAGCTCCCACATAGAAGGAAGAAAGAAATGCTCACAGGGAAGTGGATTTTTCAGGTTGGTTTGGGGTTTTTTTAGCAGTGGGTATTCCAGTTCGCAATAGGCCATTGAAAACTTTGAAGTACAGTTGCTATGGCATACTTGGGCTGGTATTCAAGGGAATGTTTCCTTAGGTCATGTAATTTTCCTGTGTCTGAATCTGTGTTATAGAGAGAGGCCTCTTCTCACAGCTTTTTATGAGAAAATCACTTGCTAGTACAACTGCAAGATGCAGCATGAAGAGCAGGAAACAGGATTTTAACGAGCTGCATAAATTCTCCTCAGCACTTTTCTTCTGAGGGTAGCCATAGTGAGCAACGCATGAAGCTTTTAAATGCCTTTAAAATTTGATAGAAAAGGTGTCTCCTTAAAGTTGTGTGGGAATGCTGCAGTACCATTGTTTTCAATGAGGTGGAGGGCAGTGAAGTGAGGAAGAGTCCTCCAGAGTGCAGGGTATCATCCTAGGGCCTGGGTTTGGTGCTGGGTGGTTGGGGGTGCAGAGGCTGGTTTGCTTAACTGACATGACAAAAGGGTTGCTGTAGAGATGCATGAGCCTCAAAAAAAAAAGAAAGTACTTTTCTTTTTCAGTCTTAAAAACAGCCTGGAGATTTTTTTTTTTTCTCCCTGCGGTGTGTTATAGTGGAAAATGTACTGGCTATTTTATGTTTTGCAGTTTTGGGTGCTGCAATTCATCTGTGTCCATGATAAAAAAGGGAAGACACATTGTGGGACTGGCTTGGGGCAATTATCACTCCCAAACGAGGTGTTACCATATTACTATATGGAATAAGATAGAGCTGCCTCTCCAGAAGAATGCTTTTGTGGGGAGCAGACAAGAGCTGCTGCGTATGCTCCCAGAAGATTTTCTACAGTTGCCTATTCATGGACAATGAGAAATTGAATTCTAGATCAGGACAGAATCAAATAGCTGTGGGAAGTGGTGAGAGGTAGAATTCTTGCAGCCCATCTTCCCTCTCAGCTGTGGTGGCTGCTTATGCAGAGCCAGCCCTCAGCCCTTTTGCTGCTGAGGAGCAGAAGTTGTTGATGACATTATTGAACTGCATGGCTTTTTAAAAAGTGCATTTCTTTTGCTGCCTTATTCTTGTATGGGAAGGAAGAGGTGGTAAACAGGGAGAAAGAGCAGGTGTGTGGGCACAAAACTGCATTTGAGAAGTTGCTTTGTTCCTGTTAATGTTTCAGAATTGTCAAGCTGAGGTATCCAGGCATATTTGATTAGGCAGCCTTCGTCACGAATGCTTCATGAAGATGTTTGTCTTCTGGATTAGCTTAGGCTTAGATATTGTTTGTAGAATTGTAATTTTCAATTGTTCTGAGTGTTTCTTTTACTAGCAACCTGAAGTTCTCCTTTACTGCTGTTTTTACAATGTTACCATCAGGTTAAGAGAAAATAATGTCCCTGCTGTAATTTTTAGAGAAAGTTCAACAGGCAAATTGTTAATATTTAACCTCAGAGACAACAGTAAAACTCATTTTCACAACTGCAAGAACTGTGGGTTTCATTTTTGTACTTGTAAATAAAAAAAGAGCAACAAAAACCAACCACAAAAACTCATCAAAGAATAACAAACAAAAACACTTCTATTACCAGTTCAAAGAGTTCTTGTAATGTGGAGCAGTAAAGGGATATTTACGTCTTCGGAGAATTGGAGATATGATAAGAAATTGCTTTCGGTATTTTTGTTCTTCTGCAGTTTGTAAGGTTTTGCTTAAAAAGATATTACTGAGGTAATTAATCTTTGCAAGAACAGCTCAGAAACTCTCCCTCATAACTGGTATGCAGCTATTTCTCAATAATCCTCTCCCCCCTCTGTAGGCTATTTTGGAAAAGTCATCCTAATCTGAAGGCAGGGAATATACTGGCAGTTTAGAAGTGCTTTGGTGACATGCTTCTCTTTTCCCTGTCCCCACAGCCCTCGGCAGAACAAGCTGTTCTAGGAAAAGTTGTTTTCCTGATGTCAGTAAGCCTGTCAGTAAGTAAGTTCTGCTGAGAACAGGCTGTCAGTCCAGAGACCTATTTCTTCATAGCTTTGCTAAAATAACATGTGCTAACAGAAAGAGAGCCTGGTCTATCCCTCTGTGCTGCAGAGCACGGAGCTTTGCTTGGATTTTTAAGATTGCCTTAGAGCTACCACTCCCTGGAAGCTGCCATGTCTGTCTGTCTGTCACTGCAGGCCTTTTTTACTGTGAAAAGTGCTGGCATAGCTAAAAGGCAACAAATACAGTGCAGAGGTGAGATAACTGTGTTGGTCCAAGTGTGAGCTCCGTGATACTGGTGAAGGAGGCTGCTTTTCCTGGCATATGGCTATGGGATGGTGGGTGTAAGCTCTGTTGGCCAAAGAGCTCTTCTGGACCACTCCAGTCTCCCTTCTTTGCTGAGACCCTGCAGCCCCCTTGTAGCAGAGTGGTCAGCTTTACCCAGCACTTAACTTTTAATTGGTCGCTGGTTTGATTTTGGATTTCTGATTTAATGTATGACTTTCATTCTGGAAGCAAGACGAATTAGTGCCTTAATATTTAAAGGGAAGGTGATCACTTTGCTGAGGTTTTGGAACACTGTAGGTGATCTTTATCTGTCTGCAAACCCCTATCCATTTTACATGGGCTGGCTTCAGCAAACTAATGCTAGGCTCTCTTTGCTTAGCTGGATTTGTGGTCCTCCATAGAGGGAATGCCTGGTTCTGTGTAATGCATTACAGGAGTAAAAAAAATACAGGTCTAGAGCATAAGAAAATTCTCTGTAACCACCCAGATCAGGGAGAGAGAGAAAAATAGGTAAAATCATGTGCTGTTCTCTGAGAAAGTCTAATCTGCTTTTAGAAACACCGTAATAATGAGATCTATTATTCAGAGACATGGGGTACTTTTTACCATTGCATCCTGCAGGAAAAGCAGTTGACTTGTACAATGAGGAATTAGGGACAATAGACCAAAATAACTTCCTAAATTGGCTAACTTGTAAAAATTCAGTAACTCTGTGTTTCATATATGAAAAAAGACTTGGTCATTTAGTGAATTAAGTGGCACAAAACTTTCCCTCGCAGTTCTCTATTTATTTGTAATAAAACAGAAGAATTTAGTCTAGGATGGGAGAAGAAAAACAATCAACAGCTTCAGTCTAGAATTTCCCTCTGAAGATACCTTTAACTTTTTGCTGTTGTTCTCTCCTCCTTCCAAACCAGTTCCAAACTCCTAGTGGTTAAATGGAGTGACTTCAGTCTTGGTTTTGGTTGCAAGTGAGCCAACCCCCAAGTGGAGTTTCTATACCTACCTTAGCATGTCACTTACGAGTAGTGCAGTTGTTTGGTACCGTGGTGCATGGACAGTGCAGCTCTGCTCAAGTAGGACCACAGCTGATTAAAACGGATGGATGAAATTGTCACTCTGCAGAAATTGATAACATTAAAACTTGGCTCCCAAGCTGGTTCTTCCATTACTTAAACATGTGAATCAGTCTGGTTCCTAATGATTTGGAAAGGGTGTTTTCTTCGCAAGTCAGTTAAGTCAATTGGATGAACTGACCGGCAGTAAATAAGTTTCTCTCATTACACGTCTCTTTTTCCTGCGTGTTTGGAGGGACAGACTGAATTTATGTGCAGGGAACATACTGCTGTTTCTTCCTCTTCCAATATAGACAGCTGATGTAGTGTAGCACTGTGTTTCACAGCCAGAACCTCCTTTCTGTAACTCTTGAGTAAATGAATGCAGTTTGTAATTATTGCATAATCTGGTAATTGCAACCAAAACCTTCTTGGGATCTGGTTTGGCAAATGTATTGGTGCACTGATGTTGTTCTGCTGTTTGAACAACTTGCGAGAGAATTTGTTGTGAAAACTGAGAAACTGTGCGTACTTAAAAAACCCCACCAAAACACCCCAAATCAAAGAAAAAAAACTGAGCACACACAGAACCCCCCTATCCTGTAATGCTTATAAAGCCAGACACAGTCTGGGTTAATTTTTAGATCTAATGAACACTTAGTTGACATTCTGTGCTTTAGGCTGAACATTGGCCAAATACTTACCAGTAGTGGTTTCAGTTCTTACCTAGAACTGACTTTGGTATCTGTGCTGTACTTAGTTATAAAGAGACACATATGGGGCTCATGGTGTCTCAGTCAAGGGTCCTGTGTTCAGTACTGTTTCCACTCAGCTCCCTGAAGAGAGCTTATTCCTGCAACTTTCTGATTTTGCAGTTGTTTGTGCTAGTCAAACAGTACAAATTAGGAGAAAAGGTCCTATTTTCAACTATAGCAGGAGAAAGCATGATTTTTATGTTTGAAAATATTCTCCCCATCCCCTGGAAAAGGTCTGATAGAAATGCTGTATAAAAGAAGGTATTGTGAAGAAAGCTATTCTTTCTGTGTCCCAACCCCATCTTTTGCGCAATTTCTTCTTCACTTCCCTGTTGCTTTGTGCATCGATTAAATATCAAGTTAATGGTTTCCTTTTGTAAAAATTGCTTCCTTGAAAATGGGCCATCCTCCTCCCTCACAGCCTAATGAAGGAGAAGTACAGATGATATTGATATAAGCTGTGTTTACTTGAATGTAACAACTTGAAAGGCTGTTTGTGTACAGTAATCTGCTAAGTGAATAATGATTTGGTTTTACTTGTTCAGTATTTCTTTCTTTCCTCTAGAGAGGGGGAGGTCTGAACAACCAGTAGCAGTTGCTGAGGTTAATAAGATGCATTTAAAAGGTCTTTAATTAAGCCATGCAGTTTTCTTAGAAGGCCCTTGAACTATTCTTTCACCCCTTCCTCTTCTGTTTCCCATGTGTGAGTGCAAGTAAGATGGGAGTGCAAAGGAGGTGCAGGCACTGACTAGATACTGATCTAGGATCCTGCTTACACACAACAAAGTCTCAATGGAAAGTAGGAAACCAGAGGAGGATTGAAATGGTTTGTGTGAGTTCAGCTGGCCAAGGGTGTGCTGAACGCTGAGGCAGTGGTGAGAATTGACATGCCAGGGCTCAGCAGGGTGAACACGCAAGGTGTTGTTACAGCTGCTGCTCCAAATTTTATTGGTTCCTCTGGGTTTTTCTATGCTGTCCTCATCGAAGGCCAAATCATAGCCTTCAGCATGTACACTGGGTTCCAGCTGATCTACCCCTGCCATGTCTTTTGAGAGACTTAAACTGTGTATTTTAAGTCAGTGTTAGTGAAAAGAGGGATTTACGCCAGTATCTGGTTTTCTAGTTTCCTTTGGCTTTAAGTTTTCAAGTCCACTTCATAAAGGTGTTCCTGGTAAAAAGCTCTGCTTGAGCTTGTGCTCAAAAAGAATTCTTGACCTGGAGCTTTTACACAGAGAATGGGTTTTGCATATGTGTAAGTAAGTGCTCAAAATGGATTCCTGATTCACAGCTTGAAACTGAGGAATGACAGAAAAAGAGATGTAGAAAAGGGAGGGATATTAACCTTACAATTTCCTGTGTTCTTTCTCTGTTGTGTGCATTACTACAAGCACCACACTTCTAAGCAGGGCTGTTAAGTGAAAAAATGGGGAGCTAAGGTGCAGTTTGCTGGTTGGGAAGGATTCTAAGAGCTCTTCTCAGGATTAATGAAAGGGAAGTTTCAGGAGGAATAGAAAAATGCATAAATAGTGAGACTCTTTCTTTCCTTACTCCCCTTTTTCAAGTGGCTTCCAGAAATGCTTACGCCAGGTTTGCTTTGCAGAATTTTACTCTTTTTGAGGCAGCAATTAAGAATTGAATAAGATAGAAAAGTTACAGAATGTGCTAAAAAGTATGTGCTGAGAATGTTATCCTGTGGTTCCAAATTTCTGTGATTAGCTTGTATTTTCTTGAAAATACCTCGCTTTCTACAGATGACTTGGCTGGATGCTATCTGGGTTTTGCGAGGTGTTAGCTGCTGTTGGGGGTGTTATTCATTCTGTTTGTGGATGTTTCATTAATGAGTCTTGGGGCCAGGGAGAGAGTACAGAGAGATGAAGCAATCCTGAGTCAGCGCTTCGCCGTGATGATGCAGGAAGCTGGCTGCTTGGACGCACGTTGTTCAAGGGGCTTTCTGAGCTTGGCACTGGTTGTAACTCTGGGCAGACAGGGAGCGAGGAAAATTGCAGCAGCCTGCACGTAAGGATGTAAAGCCTTCTCCAAGAGCTTGGTGCAGTGGTTACTGTAGGACATCTGCTTTCCCTCGGTGTGCAGAGCGCAGACCTCCTGCCTCGTCCTGAGGGCAGGGAGTGAGTGTTGTTGGCAACATGCGTGGGAGGGCAGGGATGAGAAACCCCGGGGAGAGGCTGTGCTGATTCATTCTCCTTCTAAGTCTGTTGCCACCATGGCATTGAGGACAGGAACTCGTTCCTGTTCAGGGCAGTTGCCATAAAAATACTCATAAGGGCAGAGGCTTGGAAGCACGTTATCAGAGAAGGTGATTTATTCCCTGGAAGGTGCCCCGAGTCACTGAGTGGACAGAATGCTGGATATGCCTGGTGAAACTCCTCACATGAATTTCTGCAGCATTTTGATGTGATTTTCCAGCCTTGGCCTCAAGCTTGGTGTGAAATCACCACAGTCATTGCCTGGGCAGATGTGACTTCCTTTGAGAGGGGTAGTTTTCACAAAGCAAAAGGAGAACCAGTTGAGAAGAGTCTTGGAAAGATCCAGTCCTGTAGAAGGTTAAAACTGGAAATAAAATGATACAGAGCCTGGAAGACAATGAAATAAGAGCTACAATGTAAATTAACAAGTACCTTGTAAATTAACAAGTACCTTGATTGCCTTTACCAGTTGACTGTCAGGTTTTGCTCCTGGAAGAAGTGGTCAGTTTTTATGGAAGTAGAACTTCCTGACATGGTTTTTGGGATCCTGAAGGACCCTCCTCTAAAAGGAGGGTCTCCATGTGGACCCGTGAGCACCTCCTGCCCGTCCTAGGCTGCTTCACTGGGGCTCTGCCTGACAGGCATCAGCTCATGAGGCTCCTGCTGCTGCATTAAGTTGTTTGCTCAATTGTTTAACAAAGTGCTTTTAATGGAAACATAAAACCGGATAGAAATACAAAGCCTAATGGAATAATCTCTTAATTGCAGTGCTGTAAATGACTATTCAGCACATGATTACTGTACTTCCAGGGGGAACAGCAGAGGAGGAAAGAATATTGAATGAAAGACACAAAACACTTCAGCTGCTAAGAATGATGATTTATTGCCAATCTGAGCATTGGGCTAAACAGAGCAAATAAACTGACAATAGTAAGTGCTTTTGGAGGTAGAAATTGCCTCATTCAGGGTATTCACTCTTGCAACATGTAAATTCTACCAGGATAAAAGCACAAAGAGTGATTAATTAGTAGTGGCGAGATACTCATGCGTGCAGTGTCCTTAGGCAACCCAGAAAAAGTATTAATCAGCACATTGCCCAGTTATTGGCAGAAAACTCCTGCTACGTAGTAGTTTGCTATTTCAGCTAGAAAATGCGTTGTCCCTCTGCCTCCCTGTAAAAATCATGGGGTTTGCTGTGTTGTGTGGTTCACAAAAAATACCTCATGTTTTTAAGCAGCCAAGGAGATGTGCTCAGAAGCACATTGACGTTATCATTTTTTTGTATTGCTGCAAGCCTTTCAGGATACCTTACTCCTTACAGAAGCTGTGTCCATCCTTCAGATATCTCACCTAGGGTAGGCAGCAGCAGGTGAAGCAACTATTAGCTGGGTATCGAGCTGGCTGTTGATTTGGTGTACAGCTGTGTGCTCTCCAGAGCAGGGCATGGTTAGCAGGGAACATGTTCTGCAGGAGCACATGCTGCTCAAGGAGGCAAGGTAAGTGCTTTGGAAGCAGCCTTGCTGCTTCCCACTAGCACTCCCCTTTCCCAAGATTTAGTGCCTGGATTCCCGGTGCTGCCTTAGGCAAGGACGCCTGATTTCACCTGCCTGCGGAAGCCCCGGTGCTGCTCAAGCCTTTCTTTGCAGTTGTGGGACGTGCCTGGTGCACACAGATGCAGCCCCAGCACCAGGCTTGCACCAGGCAGCTCAGAGACTTCCAGTGTTCGCAGTGGCCTCGGCACTGCCAAAGCCGTGCTGCTGTCCCGTGGGAACGGGAGCTGGCTGTTGCTTTTGGCCCAAGCCAGAGGGTGATGTTCCCACTGCCTGCACGCAAGTGTGGCTAATGATGGTGGAGCTGAGCACGTGGCCGTTTCTCAGCCTGCTCCCAGTACCGAGGGAAAATAGGTGCTTGTCAAGCAGAGGTGCAGACGATGTGGTGAAAATGTGTTTTGGTTTTGTTTTGGTTGTTTGGGGTTTTTTTTGTTGTTGTTGTTTTGGTTTTTTGGTTTTTAATTTGAAAATCAGAAAGATGTCGAATAAGTGTGTACAGAATTGAAGGAGAAAAGTATTTGTGTCAGTTTTATTATTATTCTTTAAAGGGATAGCTTTTTGTAGTTGCTAAAAGTAACAGCTTATGTAAATATTCTTAAAAAGCAGGAAAAAGGAAAGATAAGATACTTCAGAGTGTATTTTGGAGGAGTATATGCTTTGCACTGTGCATTAGGCATGCATCAGTACCTGCCTAATGCACCCTGTCATGGATTATTGCTCTTGCTTAGATTGAACACTTGCCAAGTTCTCTCGAATGACAATGAGATGCTTTGTTCAGGCTGATGATTCGATTGCAGTTTGAAACTCCAGCACAGAGAGGTACTCAGCTACAGAGCATGTGCACCTCTTAATAAAATGGAGAAACAGATATAGACCATAGGAACATTAGCAGGCCCTTTTGTGTATAGATGAAAAAAATTAGAAAATACTTCTGGAATAATTATAGTCTGACAGAGACTGCAGAAAAGATTTTTAAATAGGCGTTTCAGCATATAGACAGATCTTTTCCACAAACATTGCTAATCTTGTTATGCTTCTATGTAGTCCTTGCTATGCAGATAAGACTTGTCCAACCTGTTACTTGGTGCATGCTGTTATGTAAGTGAAAAACTCAAAAGGATAGGAAACCTTTCTTTCATGCATGATGTGTTTGCTGCTAGTTCCTATGAAAGTATGAAAGAATTTCTCTTTCATATTTTTTACTTTTCTTCATTTCAATTGAGTTACAGTACTATCCTGCTCATGGCATGTTAGATTTGATTTACTCAGTTGTTTGGGAAGGATTTACAGTGAGAATGTTTCACAAGAAAATAAAGTTGCTGTTGTGTTTAATAGGTTGCAGGAGATTAAAGATTCAGGAGGCAGAGTTGCACATATCCATATATCTGAGACAGTTTCAAATGCTGATATTTGCAGGTTTTGCTTTTGATAATGCCTCACAGCAAATTAAACCACTGATACCATTTGATGTGGAGTTAATTCTTTGAACAGCTTCAGGTTTGCTGTCGGGAAAGGAGCAAATTCTCAGGCAGATGTTACATTCTTTTACACACCGGGCTTTGAGCTGCATTGAGCTGTCAGCTCCAGGAGCCTGTGTTGGCCCTCAGCTGGGATGGTCGCAGAGGGAAGGAAGGAGGACCCTTTGGACTGTGCAGGAAATCTGAGGTGAAAGGCTCTTGGACTCTGTAGAGGTCTCACTGCCAGCCCTGGCAAGCTGTCTGACAGCATTTACAAAAAGCTGGATGAAGTCAGGTCTTCAGAAACGGGGGTTTGGGGATGGCTGAAGGGAACCAAGCTAAGCTCAGCTGTGTGTGAAGTGAGAATGTGGCAATACGTGTATGTTGTGGCACCTGTGGGACCACATGCCAGAGTGACTGATGGACCAGGAGCTGCTTGGCAGAGTGTGGACAAGGTCAGCTGATAGCAGGCTCCTGGGGGAAACCAGGGACATACTCACTTGGCCAGATGTGCAGAGATGGTAGCTTTGTGAGGAGAGTTGTGCGAGAAGGGATTTAAAATGCACACCCTTGAAGCAGCTGCTCACTAAACATTTCGTATTTTCTTCTACTAACTATGTGTCTTGTTGAAATTTTTTTTACTGTACTGGAGAACAATAATGTTGGAGGGGTTTTTAGTGGCATTTAGGAAATTCTACAAAATCAATGAACAAAAGGCATGTCCACTTGAATAATTTTAATGTAGTCCTAAAATAGAAAATTTACTGCATTTGACTTCCTGCACATGTAGTAAGCATTTCAGTATCCCCTCAAAGAACTAAGGTAGTAAAATAGATTGTAAGACTTGAATCTTTAACGTGAAAAATTATTTCACATAGAAAATTAAACATTAGTTTTCTGAATTTAACGGCTGATATCACCTGGATTATTATTTTTTTCTTTTGTTACATTCCTGTAACTTGCTTTTTATTTTAAGGCCTTTTAACTGAGAGTTCTTTCAAAGGCTTATCATTTTTATGGGGATGCTGGAGAAACCGTAACTGGGTTGGAGGGGACCATTGGGGAACTATTGGGCTTTGCTTGACTGACTACTTCTGTGCTACATCAGGAGTAAAATGTTTGGATATTGGGTGGGAAGAAACAGTAGGTCTAAGCAAGAATGGTTTAATTTTCTGTCATCACTAAGTTGGAGATGTGTGTGTGAATCAAAATGTTGCAATTGTGTGAAAAAATGAATTAAAATAGGTCTGGGAAATTAACATTAAAGATAAAAATCCGTTTTCTTGATCCCTTAATTATTTCGCTCCCTTTCAAATAGTGCTAGCTTCCAACAGCCTTTTTACCTAATCTCTCATGGTTTGCCAGTAAAGGACATTGTTTCAGAGCATATTTTAATGAAATAGAAACTTGATTTCATTTTTACATTCTCCTTTCTGTACATTACTACTGCAAATGCACAGTTCTCTTGCTGCCTTTAAACCTGTTGATTTTACTGAACAACAAGAACAGGAAAAAAGGTGTTTCAAGGCAAAAGCAAATGAACGGGTAGGATAGGTTTTATATAAGGTTGTATCCCATGCATTTTCCCAGGCAAGCCTACAACAGTTCATCCCAGGTGCTGGATTTCTGCCATTGAGATGAGGAATTCAGAGGCAGATGGGTACAGTGGGAGATTTCATGCACCACTTCACTGAAGAAAGCCTTCAGACTGCTCGGGCAGCAGCTGATAACCACTTCTGACTATTCAAGTACGCCTTGTCAGTGTTAGAGACACTGATATTTTGCTAGCGGTAGGTGAGTTAATAAAATATCACAGTCCTTCCTCTGTGTTTTCGCTGGGGAACACCTTCTCCCTGTGCTGGGCACACAGGTATGTGCTCTGGAAGGCTTGCTGCTCCCCACGTGGTAGTTACCCTGCTCCTGTGCTCATGCAGCTGATTGAAAGAGCTCTGCCAGAAAGATTTGGCTTAAAGATAACAGCTGAAGCTGGGCACTGAAGTGCAGAGTGCTGGAGGGTTTGGCCAGGCTTAACAAAATTTGAGATTTGGCACTCTTCCATTGATTTTACTGCAGTCACATAATTTTCCTGAGCTGGAGTTTGTAAGCTAATGAGTTAAATTTGTCTGCGTGTCTAAGGCTGACTTAAACAATCGGGAGAAATGCATGATGTTTTTTATTGTAAGTGACATGTAGATAATCAAGAGGAAGAAACACTGTGGGAGGGAGTAGTGCTCCGGGGCAGTCCATTTCCAAGTAGTGAGAGGTGTTCCAGGTGCTGTTAATCCTGGTGGAGAGCAGAACGTGTCAAGCTGGGTCTCTGATGGGTCTACTCACCTTCATTTTTCTTGCTGCCTGCACTGACTTAATCCAAGTTGCCACTGTGCTGCTCTGATGTGGCCACGTGTGAGTTCATGTCTCCATGCTCAGTTCACGGCAGTTGCCAAGTGCTTCACCTCCGTTTTCGTCACGGGGGAAAATCCAGCTTGCAGCAAGCTCCAGGTGCTGCAGAGGCAGGGCAGGTGCTGCTGGAACAGTTGCTGCAACAGCGGCTGGGGCACAGGGCTGGTGACCCTGCTGTGCCAGCATCCTGTGCTTGCCCTGTGGCAAGTCGGGAATAATGCCAGGTTGCGTTTTGTGGACGAGAGACTTCGTGACTGCAGCTGACTTTTAAATCCATAAAAATGGGAAAAGGTCACTTCTGAGATAGTCCTGGATGAGTCAGAGTCCCATCTCTGTTGGAGCAGGGTCTGCTCAGCAGGGAATGCCGCTTTTCCATAGAAGCGGATCTCAGACAAAGCCAGGATGTAGCATGCTGTCAGAGGGATCTGGGTGTACCAGCTGAGCCTGACCAGATTGGCCCTGGGTCTGAGAGCTCTCTGTGGGAGGAGGCACTTGGGGCGGTGTGAAAATGTTTGCTCAGCTGTGCAACAGAGCAGTGTAGATGAGTTAGTGGCAAACTGAAGCCTCCCATTTTGATAGAGAGAGTGAAGTTTAGAATAACTTATTTTTCACTGTCACCTCTGCAAAATAAACCCATTTGGGCAACCGTCTTATCTGTATCCTGACAAAGCAAACTTTTTGATCCTTGCTGATGAAGTGAGAAGAGACATGGATGGGCTCCTCTTGCCTGCAAAAGCTGCTCCCATGGAGACTCAGTCTTGTCACGGGTTGGGTCGCCTGAACCAAGGCTGCCTGGTGTGCAGCTGTGAGAGGGCTCTCAAAACTTGGGGAGCTCGTCCTAGACTCAGGTCCCATCCTAGACTGCACTTTTAGAGCTTCTCCATCAGCTGCAGCCAAGGCGCCCACAGCTTTGACTCCTGTGCGTACCCAGTCACAGAAATAGCACTCGAGTTGCAGATCTTTACTCACCTACCCAAAAAGACACGCATGCCTTCAGGGCTGAATGGCAGTCAGACCACTCACGTGCCTTGGGGAAATCCTGGGATGTGTGCCTGAGACTGCCGTGTACGGAACACCTTGCAGAGGCGAAGTGGTCAGGATTTTTCATTGCACGTAACCCGGTGATTTAAATTTTTCACATTTCCTGCTTTGCCTGCCACATCCAGAACAAACAAAGCCTTAAATTCATCAACTCCTTGTCTGCTTTCCTTGTAATTACACTTCACACATTCACACCTTCTTAAAAGCCCTTCTAGTGTATTTGCATTTAGAGGGAGAATGACAGCTTTCGTGTTCCCCGTCTAACTTATAATTAACACCTTTTCTGACTGTTCTGTTAACGTCACCTACATGGGGAGAGGCAGAAAGCCTGCGTTACTTTAGAGACTTCATCTCTGCAGCATCACAAGTGGGGAGGCTGCCTCTTGGTTTGTTCAGGTCTTCGGCTATGGCACCATAGTTACGTGCTCCATAATTGTCACGTTTTTCCAGTTTTCCTAAGTTTCTGTTGTACATGGCAGTTTATGAGTAAATAATAGTTAGATTTTAAACATTCCAGGGCTCGAGGGAAAGTCCGAGTCATAAACTTTTCACTTCTTTGCCTTTCTTGAGTAGGCACAACTGAGGTTGTTACTGTCAGTTATTTTTATCTTTTGACAAATCTGCTTTTTCCTCTTTTGAGACTTCAGTGGTTTGTGGACTATAGGCTGACGAATCTTGGGGTGTGTTTTCAAATGCAGCCATTTGCACTGGAGTTTAGGCTCGGTTCTGAAGGATGTGTCATGTTTGAAGAACATCTGAGATTCCCAGTTCCTGCTAAAGTCGCTGGGCGCTGCAGGGGCTCAGTTCTTGTCAGGAAAAGATCAGGCTTACTCCTGGGAACTGCTTGATGATCAAAGGCCTATTGATGCTGAAAGGAAGCAAAAATCTTTTAATGGCTGAGTAATGAATATAATTTTAAACTTGGCAACAGTGGGAGGAAACAAATAAGTAAGAATTTGAACCCAAAGATTATCATAGGAGAGGCTGAGTGAGAAGATGATTAATGTTATAAAAGCAGAACTGCTTTTTTTTTCCTGGCAAAAGCCAACTTAGCTTCTGCTTAAGCAACGTGGCAGTTCTCTTCTGCCTGTTACAACATCCCAGCCTTCTCTGCTTCAATTTTTTTGTGTAACCTAGAGGATTCTGTGTTTAAAACATAAAAATAGGTGTATTCAGGATCATTTTTCCATATGCTTTGAAGGAAAAGTTGCAGCAGTGCTGCATTTTCTTGGAACGTTTGTTTTTGTTCAAAATTATTTGACAGGAGGTTTCTTACAGTCATTATAGATAAACAGGTGGGCTGTGAGGCCTTGATCTCTTGTGAGACCTTGCTCAGTGGGTCTGATGCCCATGTCATACAGTCAGTAAACAGGGCTGGATAGATAGGATGACTTGAAGGAGCTAGAGGAAGCAAAACCTTGAATAGCAAATTCCAATTCATATTACTTCAGTGTGAAGAGATGTATTTTTGGAAAGCATGTGCCAAAGCTGATTGATGATGCTGATGCAGAAAATTATTGCCTAACTGTACCATCTGTTGTACTTCTTCCCTATATTTTTCTCTTATCACTTGTGTATGTTCAAACTGTGTATTTTCTGAGCAATAGTGTTTGATGTGAAACAGAACTTTAAAAATTCAGCAAGTCACAACTTGTCAATGTTTCGATAAAGGAATGGAAGCAAAGGTTGGGACAAGGATTTTTTGATGCTGTTTGGTAATAACTGCGGTGTTGTCCTTTCATCTTCTTGTTTTGCAATCACTGTCAGGCTGCATAGGTGATACCAGTGTAAGAGCTGAGCACAGCTGTGATGCTCAGGAACTTTCTGTGCCATGCCTTTATCCACATTTCTTTTCAAGCTGATGGGCTGATGAATGAAACTGCATATTTAATCTTTGCAGATGTGATGTTGGCTCTATAAATTGGCGGCAATTCTTCTGTGGAGAACTGAGCTGGCGTGCTGCAGCAAGGCTGTTGTGATGCATCCTTGTGATCTCTGTTTAATTGTTTTTGGGGATGACGTGTCTTGCCTTAAGCAAAAATCACTCAATGATGATCAGCAGTTTCTCACGTTAAAAAAAGAATCAATTTTAATGGCAAAAGAGCTTCAATAAATTTGTGTTTTCCTGCAGTTGTACTAAAATGAAATGTGTCTCAGTGTTTCAGAGGAAGAGGTTCTGCATGTTGAGAAGGAAATGAGTGTTTTTTGTGTGTTTGCTTTTTAGCGTTTTGCCACTCCCATTCCCTGCTCCTGGATAATTCCTTTTGGGAGCCAGCACTAGATCTTATTACAAATAAAGCAGAATTTTATTTTCATTCCATTTTCATTTGAAGAACACACGGGAGAAAAGAGGCAGAATTTCTTCCTGGAGTAGTCTGTTTTTTGAAAATGTTGTCATGGTCTGGATTGTCACATATCAGCGTTTGAACCTATGTAGTAAGGGTTGGTGGCATGTCATTGAGAGCAGCTTCAGAGCACGTGGGTATTTTATGGCTTCTGTTACAGACCCAAGCCTGGATGATGTTGTGGGTCAGCGTGTGTGCTTTGCTCTGAACTTCCTGAACCAAATCCCTTATTATGGGAGGCAGTGCAGTGCCTTCACCTTGGGCTGCTTTGAGCCTAGCAGACTGTTTCAGTCTGTATCAAAGCGCAATTTGGGGTGGTTTTGGGGGGTGGGGGAGATTTATGCATATGTCCCCCAACTCCCAGGCTCCCATGTGCTTAGTGCATTGGTGCCAAGCCTCGAGGTTCAGTTTCCCAAAGCATTTCCGCAAACCAGTAAGGAAGAACTTGGGGGTGGTTTTGAGGTTTTCCTTGAGTTCTAGGAAGATCTGAATACCAAAGCTGCGAGTCTGAAGAAGTTCCTGCAGAACAGGAGTTGGGGTTCTCCCTGCAGCTTTGGCAGTAGCAGGGTTGGGGCTGTGCGAGGGATGCCTTGCTGGAGCCTGTCAGACGGCGGCTCCGCACGGGTTTCCTTGCTGGCGCCTGGCAGAACATGGAGACCTCCTCTCCTCTTGGCACGGGGCCACGCAGGGCCTGAGCTAACCGTGCTTCTCGGAGACTTTCTGCCTGGCTTCCTGACTTTCTGCCTGGCTTGACCTTAGTGTAGCTGCTCTGTGAGTTACAGCGTAGCCTAGGTTTTCAAAAGGTTTTCATGACACCTATATGATAAAATAGAATTGGAAGGGGTTTTAGCTGTTGTCTTCAGGAAGTTCAAGGTCTTGTCTGCAACTTAGAGAAAGGATTAAATAAATAGCTACTTAGTGTTTCTTCCCCTTATCCTTCTGCTTTTTCAACTGTAACTCCTTCTGTTCAGTGATGTTGGAGGAAAAGTTGGAATGAAAATTACATTGACCCGATTCAGACGATGGTGGAGGGTGGTTGGCGATCCTGAGCAGCAAGGGGGAGGGGAATGACCCCTGGCCTGGCTGCAGGGGCAGTCAGCTGTGCATGGCCAGAACCCCGGGCCACTGTACCCTGTAAGGGTATGAGGATTGACCTCAGTGAGCATTGTCTGGTACTCCCGTACGTGTGTGAGCACCCGTGTCCGCTGGGATGTTCCCGAGCAGGCATCTTCGTCTCCTCTTAAACCTTCAGGAACTGGCACTATGGCAAATAGGCGATGTCCCTGCTCCTCCCCTCTGCCCCCCCTCTGCACTCTTTAGAAAGAATTTATTGCTGGGAAGAGAGCTTGGGGTCAAGGAAGGTTCAGGGAAAGAAAAGGCCTTTAGAGGTATTACAGCTGCTGTCTTTGCAGCAAGCAGCACGTAAGTTGTTTTGCATTCAGTGTCAGGGTACATATAGGAAACGTAGCTACTTCTCATCATAAATATTATTGTTGTGAGAGACTCAAGTGGTTTAGAGTTTTCCTTTTGTTTGAAAGTGATCAGAACTTCTGAGCAAAACAACGTGATTACTCTGAATTTGGGTGCTTGCCAGCCTAGAAATAGAAGGACATCCGTAATCCACGTGGATGTAAGCACAGTGTTTTAGTAAAAAGCAATTTGCAGGGTCATATGTGGCCTGCCTTTTTGTGAAACACATTCACTTTAAAAAGTCATTTGCAAGCATACAATTTCAGATTGTAGACATGGTCAAGATTGCTTCTAGTTTGCCTTGTAATTTTTCCTAAGTTTTTGTGTTTTGCACACACCTAACTACACAAGGCTTTCCTGCACACACAGGGCAACTGCCCAACTAACTGCTTATAGATAGGAAATTGCTGACATGCAAAATGACATCAGATGCACAGGGGGAATGGTTCTATTATACAGTTAATTACAGAAGGATTATATGTATTTACTGAAGCAGTGGTCTGTGATTCCTGTTTTCTACTCTTTTCTTTTATGAATGTTTAAAATTATTTACAGATGTAGGATTCATAGATATTACTGGACACTTCTGTTTTGCTATATTTGGAAACAGTTCAGCACTAGCAAAGTTGGAAACTATGCTAAATGTGCGCAGTCTAACCCCTGAATATGTTTTTCTGTCTTAGTGGTACAAGTACATCCTTACTGCAGTTCCATATATAGAAATTTGCCATCCATCAGCATCGTTTTCCAGAGTTCCCACTGAGTCAGGAAACCTCCTCTGCAGGAGTCAGACCTCTTGGTTAACTGCTACAGCAAAGCCAGTCCTCTGCCTCTCCTGTAGGGATGGTTAAACTTTCAGCAGCAGGTTATTGGTGTAGCATTTGGGAAGATGTCACTGGTGGTGCGAGTATGAAGAAGAATATAGGAATTGTATGTATGCGGTAGACTGTGCAGTAGAGCAGAAATAGGACAGGAAAGAGATGCCTGCATGCATTGCCTTCCCCAGTGTCTATAAAGACTAGAGCAAGACATTCCCTTGTTTTGCAGTGGTATTTCACAGGCAAGGTGTAGTGTAAAGGATCTGGTTTTCCATGAAGTCGTTCTGCTGTGCATGTGACACCGGTTTATTGGTGCTTTCGTGTGGGGCTGGTGGAATTGAGTGCATGCAGGTGTGATTGAGGAGGAATGGGGATTTGACCTGGAGTTTTCTGAGTTTTTGAGGCCTGCTTTCTAAATACGTTTTCATGATTGTTTTAAATGTAACTACATGGGTTTCCTGGTGAGCAGCTTTCAAGCCTATTTATTGCCAAGTAGCGTTGCCTTGTTTTTTGCCAAGTAGACAAAGTTCATTCTTTGAAAGTGGCAACACCTTCAAAATAATGGATTCTCTTTTACCCCTGAGTGAAGAGTTGGGGTGGAATTCTGAAGGAGAACAAGAATGGTAGTTTTTCACACCTATTGTTGCAAATGGATTTGCCAGCTGCTGTGCTTATCACCCCCACTGACTGCTTCTCAATTTGTTTCACAATGAAATGGATGGATAGCTTTTTCCTTCCCACTCTTCTTGATGAATGGTATCAGGAGTAGAAATCACTGAGAAGGATGCTTGTACCTTGTGCGTCACATTACTGTGTTTGCAGCAAATTCTTGATGTATCTGATTTGTCAGCTGTAACCATCCCATGGATTTCAAAATTACTTTCATTCTGATGTATGCCATTGTCTGAAAACCAGGGTTTCTGTACAAAGTAGATACTTGTTGATAACACTGGTGTACAATGTTAATGATCTTTGCTTTCTCTCCTTTCTAAAGCTTGTGCAATGAGGACAGAAACTTGTTGCGGATTCGAGAGAAGGAGAGACGGAGTCAGGAGGCTCAGGAAGACAAAAAACAGTTCTCTGTGAAGACTCCCCTCTTTGCAGAACCCTACAAGGTAATGGTAGAGCGTGTGGGGTGGAAAGAGAGGGAGGGAGAGCTGTGGCTCTGCATAGGGTGTAGCAGACTTGAGCATGATAAATACAAACACAGCTCATCTCCTTTATTTCAGCTCCTCAGAGCATGTGCTTGAATCTCTGTTGGTTGTGCAAGAGCAATATGGACTGTGGGCTGGCCTCCTGTAGTTTGAGGGAAAGTGCTCAGGGTCAGCTTGGCTGCCTGTCTGCCTGCAGCTGTGGGCAGAACAAATGGATCAGATGTTCATGCTTCTGGAGGATGCAGGTGCACCAAGCTCGGCTTGCAATAACTGATAATGGCTCAAGCAGTCCCATCTGCTTTGGAGAGAATTGCAGGATCAAGATGAGCTTGCCTAACTTCACTTATGGTGATGTGTGGTGATTTAGTTAAGATCCTGAAGAATGTCTCTTCCTGAGCTGGATCTGTTGGGGAGCTTTTGAAATGTTCACCTCTTTGTTCTTCCGTTGCAGACTAATAAAGAAGATGAGTTGTCAAGCCGAATTCAGAACATGCTGGGCAATTATGAGGAGGTCAAGGAGTTCATGAGCAGCAAATCCTGTCAGAACCTTATAGGGATTCCAACGAGTGTTGCCCCTCTGTTTCCCCCCGGACAGCCTGGTCGCCCATACTTCCCTGAGAAGGCCATCCGTACATTGCCATCTTCATTCCAGCACACAACCCGCCGTCCACCCGTGGGACCTATGGTTGTAGCCCCTCGTCCTCCAAGCCACTCCAGTCACTACCAAAAGGCACAGTCAGGAACAGAACCAGCTTCAGCTTTGCACACCAAGAGCCGCAGCTTGCCTGGCGCTCGGAGCCACGGTCAGGAGCACGGCCGTGGTGGTCGGGACAGTCAGGCAGGTTTTCCCCACAGCCACAATGACAAGCCTGGCAGCGGGGAAGGTCATGCTCATGGCCTGCAGGCCTCTCCTCTGGCGCTTTCCCCGTTCCTGCCATGTTTGTTGTCTTCTCCCGTGGCACCCCTGTCACCTCTACATTCCAGCCAGCATATCAATTCCAGGTCACAGAGCAGCAGCAAAAGTCATGGGTCAACCTACAGTCAAACCAAATCATTACAGGACTTAATGACAGGATCTCAGGAGAAGGAAAGTCGGGACAGCCCAGCTGTTACCTTGACCAGCACCACTCAGCCTTCCTCTCAGACTTTTCCCCCTTCTTTGACATCAAAAGCCAGTGCAATGCAGCAGAAACCAACTGCCTATGTCAGACCCATGGATGGCCAAGATCAGGCACCATTTGAATCCCTGGAGCTCAAACCTCTCCTGGAGGAATACCATGATGGACCCAATGAAGATGTCTCGGATTTGAAGGCAAAAGTTAAAGCTGAACTATCTAAGTTGGAAACTCCTTCTGAGCCCAAGGAAGAGACCGATGAAGATCTCTCAGATTTGAAGGCAAAAGCCAAAGCAGAACTATACAAATTGGAAACCCCTTCTGAGCCCATAGAGGTGAGTGCAATTTTTGAGGGTCTCTGTTGGAGCAGGGTAAGTTTGACTGTGGGAGAACAAGTCATTAAACAGCAGTGACTGCCAGAAGCAATGATGACTTTGTGTGTTACCCTGTTTGGAAGGTGCATTTTGAGGTTGACCTGGGTGTGAGATCCCTGTTTGAATAGTGAAAATGTGACAGTTCCTGTGATTTTTCTGTTGTTTTCTCAGTGAGGCTGCAGCAGATTTTATGGTTTGAGCCTGCCTCTGTGCCCTTAATTTTTGTTTTCCTCTAAGGCTTGTTGAAAAGAAGGGGGAAATGATATGATGAGAAGGTCGTGTTGGTGCAGACTGTCAGGACTCTGAGTGGTGGTGGGTGGAGGCCCCAAATCCTTACTGAATATTGGGACATTCAGCAGTGCAGTGAATTCTGTGGTCACCTGAGCTTTGCGATAAGGGGATGTGAACACCACAGGATTCTCCTCTGTAAGTTTGTAAAATCTCACTGTAGAGCCACAGGAAAGTATGACTTGATGCTGCAAGTTTCCTTGTTGTACTCCATCTGTTTTTGCTGACCCAAGGCCGCCTCTGCTTTGTCATGTGGGATGGAGGCAGAAGCCCTGACTGGTAAAGCAGTGGTAGAGGAGGAGCAGCATTGTACATGTGTTGTTCAGCAAATGCAGCTCCTTTTCCTGTGCCCTTCGAAGCCCAGTTTCAGCTGTGCCAAGGGACCAGCACCCTGACTCTGCCTGCCTCGTGGCTTGGCCTCCTGTGAGCTCAAAGGGGCCTCATCACCTGCTACATTTTTGAGATATACTGTGCTCATCCTTCAGCACTGAGTTTAGTGCTATGCCCTATCGGATGTAGCATCCCATGCTGCTGACATAAGGCAGCTGGGCAAGGAGAGCTATGGATATTGTTTCAAATTGTATTTTGCCACCTTTATAATGAAAAGGAAGAGTGTGGCTGCAGTCTGCTTTTCATGGAAAAGGGTGTGGATCAGCTGCAAATGGCTGTAGGCAGTATCTTGTGGGAAATGAAAGGAAACTCAAAATGACATTGTTGAGAAATTGTGAAAATACTTTCATGCCAAGAGAGACTTTATTTGCTACCAAGTAGGTTTGGCATTGCACATCACACCTCAAAACAGGAAGTTCACCAAGGTCCACGTTACCTTATTTGCTTAAATGCATATTTTCCTCCTGGGAGAGAAATAAAGCAGTGCAGGTCATCACCTTCTACATTATCTTATTGTCTCATCTGCACTATTGTCTTATCTCTTTTCCCATCTCCATACTTCTTCTGTCACCTCATGTAACTCTGGTTCAATATGAATTTTGATAGGACAGCATTAGCTATGATATTGTATACTGAATGAAACCTTTTTCTCACTTTCTGTTGAGCACGTGAGTCTGAGTCCAAATGCCCATGAAAACCCTACAGTTGCCAGTGCAGTAGCATTGCTCATGCTCCTTCTGTTTGATCTGTGGCAAAGTAAGAACACAATAAAAAGAAAGTTGAAGATAATAAAAGAAATGTTTTTACACAAGCCAAGACACTGGTTTTAATTATATGTTTAGTCCATTTTGAAGCTGATAGAGGAACCTTTTTTGTGAATAGGCTGAATGATCCTGCTTTGCAGTAGGGATCTTTAGGCTGTGGCCTGTGACTGTTTTCTGTGCATAGGAAGGGAGGAATACAGGCGTTTTGGATAATGGCTCTGTAGGCTCTAATGAAAAATACATTACTTCAATGTCTGCTTTTTTCAGTCTTGTCATTGTCACGTTTGCTTACTTCTGTTTGGTCTCAGTGATGAACATCTATTTGATAGTAGAGCCCTCCAGGGCTGAAGCCTGGAGGGAGAAGAGGAAGAAATAGTGAAGTGGCACTCCTGGATATATGGCCTGTGTGCTGGATGTTGAGTACAAGAGAGGCTGATTGGGGGTCCTTTGGCTGAAAGGTCATTCCTCCCTTTAGGTTTTGCTGAAGCAGGAGCTGCGGGGAGGCTCCTGCCCTGCAGTGACCCTGACAGTGAACAGATCTAGACTAGCAGAAACTCTGCTGTTCTTCCCTCTTCTTCCCTGAACTGTTTGGCCCCAGTTTACTGAACAGCCACATGCCAAATACAGTTTTTCCTGTGATCTCCTTTGACATGACTTAGGAAAGCCATTTCCTCAACATGTGTTCTGGTTAATTGAATTTCTAAGGCGTGTTACACCTGGAGCTGTGCATTCATTATTGACAACTTCTGCTCATGGGAACACTGAAAAGTTCGGCCTTCCAGGCTGAATAGACGCACAGTTTCACTGTAGAGTGAATGAATCCACAGTGGATAACAGTGCAGTGACTCACTTTGCATTCACAGAGACACTGAGCAGCTCTTTCCTTTCTTCCCCAAATCAAAGCCTTCACTTTCAAATGTCATCACTGTCCCTTCAAGGCATCTTTCCTAATTTGTTGTGTGAAGGCTTAAAAATACAGCACACATGAAGAAGCTTGCATGTATCCCTCCTCTTCGTGTGCCAGGTTTTACCTCTTCCCCAGCACCCAAACAAAAATGCTTTTAAGCCATTCTGTCTCTCCAAGTCTTTAGGAGAGCTGCAGCACCAACAGAGACCCTTGTATTGCCTCCATTGACACCGACTGTGATGTGTGAAAGGGAATCAGCTTGACAGCAGGGCAAGAAGCAGTCAGGCTGTTTTGAGGGAGAGTGTTTTTAAATCCTTGAGCATTATTAAGGGCATAGTGTATGAAGGAATGTGCGACCCTTGATGCTCGTTGAAGATTTGGCTTTGTTTTCCCAAAAATTTTGTGTGTGTTAGGGCATAGCTCCCTTTACCTCTTATAATGAGGCCTCTTTGGACTCTCCTGCCTGTGAACTGGGAAGCAAATAGGGAACAGCCAATTTAAAATGCCTAAACAACAACAAGCAACAATGAAGCAGCCCAGATGTTTAAAGTCTTTTTGGCAACACTGTATTATCCTTGAAGCACAGGGTGTACACAGAGACCTCTGTGTTCAAATTGCTGTCATGGAGTAGTGTTTTCCTCAGTAAACATTTATCAATGGTCACCAATTAAAACACGGTTGTTATATAGTAAATAGTAATTACTAAATACCTACAGAGATGTTTGTAAATGTTCTAGATAGATAATTTTTTACTGGACTTCTCTTCATGGCACCTGAGTTTTTCTTCAGGCAGGGGTTGTCAGACAGGTGAACACTGTAATGTAGAAATAAATATATTGTTTTAATCCTGCATCTTTTCAAAATGAAAATCTTTAAAGACAAATGAAGCACTTATGTAATGAATGCACAGTAGTTAGCATTAAGCTATTGTCATCTTTCTACCAATGTATTTCTCAGTGACTGAATAGAAGGGAGATTGTGTTTTGTTTGGGGTTTTTTTCCCCCTCACCCCTTGTATTCCTTTTTTTTGACTATTTTATTTTCCTTGCTTTGCACCAAGGCAGGTAGCAAGGTGTTACTTCTGTGTCTCCTCTGCTACCCTTTTTATAATCAGAAGTGCCTTGGATGCCTGGAGAAGGGTTTCCTTGCTTCCCCACAGGCCCTGTGTCAATTTATCTTGTTGCTAGTGTGTGACTGCTAAAGAAACAGATTAAAAAAAAAAAACCAAACAAAACAAAAACAAACAAACAAAAAAAACAACAACAAAAAAGGAGAATTATTACTTTTTCTGACTGTTTTGGATAAGAAACGTTTTAAGGCAAAAAAAGTAAACATCGACTTCATTATAAGAGCTGAAACTGAGCTATCTCATTTTTGGTAAGCATCCCTAACAACTTGCATGTAAATATCCAAAGCTGTGCCACCCAAGGCCTTTCTCACAACCCCTGGCCCTTGTGGAGTGAGCTGAAATGAATTGCAGCCAGAGGAAGGTTTACTGTGGGATTCTCTGCTTATTGTAATACCAAGTGCCCAAAGACATATCCTTTTAATTGGGTCTTCTCCATATTCCCTTTTGGCTCTCAGAAATGAAAGCACATGGTACTTTTTTTGCTCTTACATTATTTTAATTTCTTGTTCCCCTCATTTACTGGATTGCAGGTACATCCAGAGGCAATGACCTTGATCACTGCCAGTTGGGATGGTTGCATGGACCACAGGCAGTTTGGGGGTTTGACTAGTGGTTATGAGGTCAGAATTGCACACAGCTTTTGCATTTCTAAATGCGTAAACACGTTTTGGCTTCTCCTGTTTTCTCTCATTTGACGAGCCTGCAATATCTTAGAAGAAAGCACAGTCAATCCCAGTTGACAGGAAAGAATTATATGTCAGTGCTGTGTTTTGTTTGGGTTTTTTTCAGCTAAACCGAGCCAGAGCATCTGGGTGTAGCTATGTAAACAGAAGAAGTACTTGTATTTGATTTAATAGTTGAGTCCCACCGGATTCAAAAGAGATTTTTCCCTTGTGTGCCTCTCCTTTGGAAGAAGCCACGCTTTCTATCCAGGCTGGAAATAAACCAGCAATTAAATGCCAAAGCAGCTCTGATGGCTCACGCAAAAACATCCTCCACCAACCTCTTTGTAGATTTTTGAAACTCTCTACACCATTTCTTGGACAAGTGGAAAGTGCCAAAGGGACAGATGTTGCCAATTTGAACCGTACAGGGGGAAGGCAAACATTGCTAAGCAACCGAGTGCTTGAGAGAATTTTTCGGAGAGGAGCCAAGGGAGTTCTGCCTGGGAGCGCCTGCAGCTTCTCATGGCTCGGTGCGAGGGAAGAGATTAAAAGTTCTTTCCTGTCAGGGCTGACGCCGCCAGCACAAAAGACACCATAACCTATTGACACTGATTAGGGCTGACAAGGGAATGTATGAAAACAGGAAATCTGCCCTGCCATGTGGGAAGGCAGTAAGACATGTTCACGGAGGTAAGTGCAGCACACAGCCGGTGCCAGGGCAGGGTAGGCAGTTGGCTTCAGCGGGACGAGGTGAAACTCAGGCAGGCACCCAGCCCCCTGAAGTCCAGTGGCCATGTCTGGGTCTGGCTGTCACATCTGACTGGGAGCAGGTTGCTGAAGGATGGGCTGGCAGGGAGAGGGAGATGTTTCCAGTGAGTCTTGTAATAATTGCAGGCTGCCTCATGTAAATGGAGTTAACTTCTCTAGTTACTGAAGGGTGAAAGAGCTTATAAACAAGGCAAGTCTTAAAACACTTGTGCGTGGTTGTGCTCCTCCCTGGCCAAGCAGCACTTCATAGCTAATTGCCAGCCTGGAGGTCTTTGCTTTGGTGGTCTCAAATGCCACTGGAGATGTTTCCTCAGAGGGCGAATCTGCCTGTTTCAAGCCTCTGAGTTATTTTGGCTGTAGACTCCTGGTGTCTTGGTTCAAGAGATGTATTTTCAGGAATGAAACACAAGATTTATCTTCCTACATTGGTCATCATGTTAACGCTCTCCTAATGCTACTTTGAGCACCTTCTGGACTTTGATCTGATTCTTTGCTTTGTTTGAGTGTAGAGAAATGTTTAGCATGTGCTTTGTGTTGTATTTCTTACTTGATGGGACTTTTTTTTTTTTACTGGCTGCCAGTGAGCCTCCGTGGAAGTGGCATTTGCAGCTTAAGGATGCTCCATAGGAGTAGTCTGGCTCAGCACAGTGATGTGGGCTATGACAAGTCTGGTGGTAGTGCTTTTGCTTCTTGGGCACAGATCACACTGATCACAGTGCTCTTGCCCCATGAGGGTGCTGCTGCAGGAACGTGCCTCACTGAGGCATTGGGCAGCTGTCTGGTTTTCAGTGAGCACCAACATTAAGGGGAGAAGAGTTCCCCTGCTGTTTGTATGAACTAGTATAGTCCTGCATTGAGAAGGGCTTCCCGATGTTCCCAGACAGGACATGAGATTGCTAGAGCTCACCAAAGCTTGACTACAGCAGTATGGTAATTTTTGAAATGAATTCAGCAAGTAGTGATGTTCCTGCCGTGGCACACTACTCAGTGTAGTCTGTTTTCCTAAAGGTTATGCCTCTCTTTCTTGTTTCCTTGTGTTGTTACTCTGTGCTTTGAAGTTTTAGGTCTCATTTTCCATTTTCTGTGATGTCTAACAATATTGCTGTCTGAATTATCTTTAACATCCTTCTCTCTCTCTCAGGCTCTAGATGCCAGTTTCCATCTTCGTAATTACTTGGACAATAAAATAGAGCTTAATTATTTTAAGCGGCAGAATATTTTAATTCCCTGTTGGAAAAGGTGATGCTCCTGACCTTTTGATCTCCTGCTTTTTGACACATCGATTTCTCCTCTAAAGTGCTTTTAGCAGCAGGAGACATGATCTTGTCAGTCCATCGTGCTCCAAGCAAAAACTCTGGGTGAATTCTCAGAGAGGCTTTGCCGTCAGCCCAGCTGCCTTTGCATGTACCCAACCACAGGGCAGACAAACTACAGCTGACATCACTGTGTGCTTGTTTCAGATCCCAAAAGGGGCTGGATGCTGAAAAGTGTCCTCTATCCCCTCCCTTCCCCACAGCCACCTTCATCTAATAAAACACTTCTATGAGTCCCTCTTTTCCAGGATACTGAATTCAACCACTTTGGCCTTTCTGCCTATTCTTCAGATGGAGCTTTTCTGGAATCAAAGGAGGAAGGAACAAGGGTGTTGTTTGCTTTGGCTGTTAAGGAAATAGAGCTCAGTAGTACTTGACTTGTGGAGTAATTTTTAACTAATTATGAAACTTGACCTAAGCTCTCATTACTTACAGAAATTCCAGTTTGGGTGACTTGTTCAAATGTGCACTTTCCTTTGAAGACAACTTGAAGTAACTTTTGCTAGTCAAGAGATTACCGTATAGCTTAGGTTATGCCACAGTCAGAAATGTTACCTTGGCTGGCTTACAAAGCTTCACTAAGTCAAAAGAAAAGATTGATCACTAAAAGGCCCTAAAAAGACCTATTTAAAGTTTTCAGATCTTATTTGCTGCTTGAAGTTAGAAAGAATAGCAACAACATAACAATACTTACTTTTTTTCCTTTTCTTGGGAGATGAGAGAATTCAGTTTATGTATTAGCATAATTTTAAGAGAATTTATTTGTCTTGAATCAGACCCTAAATTCAAGTATTTGTTTTAATACAGTTTTGAATCGAAAGCACCCCCAAAGGGAGAAGTGAGTGAGCACTTCCCCATGATTTTTAACGTGAACTGCTGTATGTGTTTACAAGTATTTTTCTGTGTCTGTAGAATGAGCACATTGTCAGAGTGAGCATTTTACAAGTCTGTTGTAAAATAAGCAATTTGGGGAATGATTCCTTATTCACAGTGTGATATCTATTTCTTCTAAAGCTTGTATTTTTTAACTTGGTTTAAGAACATTAGTTTTCTAAAAATAGGACTTAGGCATGTCGTGTTTTCAATAGGACTGGCTCATGAAGAGTGCTATAGGTGTGGGAAGATGTAGGGTGAATTCATGTAACAGGAGACAAAGTCATGTTAGATTCAGATCCTACCAACCTACTCCTTCTCATACAAAGAATACTTTGGTTTCTTTCATCAACCTGTCAGCTCTCTGCTGTTCAGACCAAGCTGTAATTCAGACTTGGCTGGACACCATCTGTTCACTAAAGGTGAAAGGTGTGGTATATTCAGCCTGAATGTTTTCACTCAAAGCAGGCCTTTTACTGAAGGTGCTCTTGGGCTGTCACGTTGCTTGTCTCTTTGCAGTTTTGCTTTGTTAATCCTTGGCTGGGTGTGCTGATGGAATGCCATCTGTGCTTTACCAGTGCAGAGGACATCCCTTGCCTCCCTGGTGCAGGTCAGCGCCATTCCTGCCCGTCTTTGCCAATACAGTATAGATGTTACCACAATAATATTGCGCATTTTTCCATAATGAAAGCAAGAGGAGAAGCAGTGTGGTATTTATTTTTCTGTTTGCTATGGTAGCAGTAACCCCTTGGGTATGTCCTACCCTTCCCTTAGACATTTCCTCGGAGCCTTCTGTGGTGCACATGTAGGGAAATGCTTGTCCAGCTTTCAGGAAAGTGTGTGAAACTGTAACAATGTAGAGATTTTGCCTGAGAGGACCTAAAGAAATCACAGTACACAGAGGTGTTAAGCCCTATCCATTGTGGCTATAAATCACAAACCTGCCTGCTCACATCCCTGAAGTATTTGAAATGGTTTGAATATTTTGCCATTGGGAACCTTTCACACAAACATTGGCATGATTCGAGCAATTGTGTGTGAAGGAAATAATAGGCAGTGAAACAATGATACAGAAAATCTGGAAATGTCCGTAGTCTTCTCCAGTTTGCTGTCCCTAGGATGCTTCAGGAACAGATGGAGTAAGCTTTTCCTTAGGCAGAGGTTGGTTGGTGTCTTGGTATTTCGTGTAACCATCTCTACTTGTTTGGATTTTAATTACAAGCCATTCAGACATTATGTTAAATAAACAAAAAAGCCATTTCTTCCCTCCAGATTATACAGACAAAGAAAGAAGCAGTGAACTGACCCTCTCCCATCCTCTCAGCATTGCTTTGTTTTCTGACAGCCTTTTGAGCCTGGGAGGCTCGTGGCCTGTAGCCTTCCTATTACACCTGAGTGACAAGGATAACTTCTGAAGTGCCAGCCAGGTACATTACCTCAGCACCTCCTGCTTTGCTTGGCTGCAGGTAAAAATGGTGTGTAACAGCTCTGCAGTGCATAAGCTTGGCCATAAAGAATTTCTGGGACTTGTGAAACATCATCTGCAGTCTTTAGTGCAGAGTTTAGGGAATGATAAAAATGTCTTTTAAGGAAGCTTACATTTTGAGTCATGACAAAGGCAAATGTCCTCTACGTACGGATTTTAAATATTGTGGACTGGTTGTTCCAGGCATAACATGAGTAAAGAAGGTTCTAGAAGGCTCTGTCCAGCCCTGGCCTCTGTTCCCACCTGGGAAACAAGCTGAGGGTGCTGTGGGCTTTTTGCTGAGTGCGCAAAGCTGTTTGCTGAGAAGAGGATGAAAGTGTCTGTGTGTTTGTGTTCAGTTGAGTAATAACAAACATCTCCTGGGAGCAGACTGTGTCAACCTCAGACACTCCTTTTACAGATGGAAGTTTAAGCTAAGCTGCTTTCAAGTTAAGCTACTGTCAGTTACCTGGTTGCTCTTTTTAGCATACAAAACTGCAAAGGGTGATCAGGTAACTGGTGGACATGACTTGCTCTGGTTTCCCATTGTCTTTAGCAAGATCAGGAGCTTCCAAGAGACTTGTCCAATGTTTGTCTTGAGGAGGATAGCTTTCATCTGTGTAGACATGATAATGATAGTTAATAATAAGGCACCTTGCTGTTCCAACCACAAAACATAAAATCTAGATATATATATATATATTTTTTGCATTTAGTTCAGTTGTGAAACAATGGTGGTAGTTGCCTTTGCAAGCAAAAGGATATCCTGCTATTTTTTTCCAAACAGGTGAAGTTCCTTGGTTTGGAAACATTTAAAAATGTTTCTTCCATTTCCATTAAGGTTCAAAAATAGCATGTAGGCTCTTTCTGAGTTACGAACTTCATTTTCTTAAGGAGAGAGATACAATTCCTGTCCTTTCATCACATGTGTTTTCTTCTTTTTCCTTTGGGAATACTATCCTTAGATGCACTAACAAGCATCCCTTTATTCATGTCCCTCCCCTTCTCCTTTGCTTGCACTGGTCCTGATGACTGACGACTTTTAGCTCCCCTCCAGGTTGTGTGGTCTGTCCCAAGCAGCAGCAGCAGAGCTGTGCTGGGTGCTGGCCTGGGACTGGTGATGTTGCTACAGGCTCCAGCCTGCCTCTTCAATTTGTTTTATTTCCCAAATTTTTATCGGCAGTGGTGGTAATGTGGGGAGGTGCCAAGGATGCTTTCAAACAGCTGGGAGAGCCTGCGTGTCCAAGTCTTGCTTGCCGAGTCATTAAGGGGAGGTGCACCAAGTGCCATCATAAATCTAACTCGGCTTGTTTTCCAAGGGGAAAGAGGTCTTTGGAAAGGGAAAGCATTTCTGAGAGATGGCAGCAGTTAGTTATCTGAGGTGATCCCTGGAACCACAGGATGCCTCTCACCACCAGAAGCCCCAATTTCCTTGATGGTCTTAACAAACATAGTCATTATTTTCCTACCTTTTGTTGTTGCAGCTGAAGTGGTCAGCTTTTTTCTGGAGTAGGCTAGAGTCAGGCTACTCAAAATACTGTAAAAGTATATCTACTAGGATAAATTGCAATGAGGTGGTACTGGATATTAGAAAATACCTGAAATCATGGCTTGCTTCTCTTACTCAAATGCTTACCTTGAAAGACAGCCGTGCGTTTGTTCTGAAGGGAACAAGGGGACACAACCTCAGCCTTCTATGGATACAATAATTACAGATTCACATTAAGCAGTATTAAAATTATTTACTGGAGAGACTTCAAGGGGACAGTAGGTGAGAAAGTTTTGTGGAATCGAGGGGTCAGAACTAGATTTTTGAGAGCTACTGTACAGATGGTAATTGCAGTGGAGAGGTTCTCTTTTATGGAGGTTCTTTTATGCAGAGCAATTTACTAGAGAGATAACCAGCCTTGGCTGGAGTCCTGGTCTGCATGGCTATATACAGGTGATGCTGCACTTAACTTCCATGCTTACTTTGTTTGGATTTCAGTTATATTATTATTAGATGAAGGCTAACAAGAGATGCACAAATTTCTGTCAGCAGTTCAGCATTTGTAATGAATCCTTCATTAAAACATATCAACAGTCTGTTCCCCCAGGACACAACCCCCTTGGCTACTTCACCCAAAGAAAGACAAAACAGCAATTTGTTTTTCTTATGCCGTTTGAACACAAGGAGGGCCGTGCATTTATTTTTAGATTGAGCAAAATAATCCATCTCAGGGTTAGAAAAGCGTGTAAAATCTTTAAAGAATATTTTATTTCCTGCAGGTGCCCACGCAGGAACAGGACAGTACAACCATTGTTTGCTGAGCATTTTGATGTAAAATGCTTAAATTGCCAGGATCATTTGGTGTCAGCTGAAGAAAGCTCAGGGGAATGGTTTGGTTTGTTTTCAAACCTTCGACAAGGGAGGTGACAGGCTGGAGCTGCTGTCTTCACTTTGAGCTGGACTGCTGAGCTGAGGTGTGGGCAGAAGGAAAAGAGAAGGTGGTGTGGTATTTTTTAGTGGAGTAACTTTGGTGTTGTCTTGAAAAAGAGAGGAGTGGACTCAAATGGGTTAAGTGTGATTGTGGAACTGTCCACGGGGAACTTGGCTACAGGCGAGCTGCTGGTGCCCACAGAGGACCTGAAATAGCACCCAGAGAAATTATTTTAGAAGGCTCCTGTGGACTCTGAGACTGGTAGATTGGATTTGTAATTGACAATCAAGTCTTGTGGCTTCAAGCAAGCAGCATAAACACAAATGAAAAAACAAATGCATTTACAGTGTAATTTTGAAGATTTTGTCTGGCTGGATAAGACAGAATCCTTCTGTATATTTTTGTGGTGCCTTAGCATTGTTTTAGTGTGCATACAGCAAAAAGCAAAAGTAGGTTTTGTTTTTTCATGAAATATGGAAGTGAAACTTAACACTGGAAGCAATGTCAAGCAGATCTATTTCAGCTTTGCTTTGATTTGCTGGAATTATTCCAGTCTCACTCCAATAGGTTGAAGAACTGCATTGGTAAGAGGGGAGACCCACTATGTGCTGCTTGTTTCTGCTCATCTTCCATAGCTTAACCCACCCATCTGGCTACTTGAAACTGGCACAAAACTCAACTAAGTGCATCCCCAAACATGTATTTTTTACAGCTGCTGCAGTGTGTGCTACCTTGTTACTGCTTTCCACAAAGAGAATCTGATATAAGGTTTTTATAAAATTTCAGCTATTTCAGTTTTCTTTGTGTTTAATTTTCTCTTTTTGTCCTTTTGTACTATACCTTATGTTTGGGGGTGGGGGAGGTTGTTGTGGTTGTCATGTTTTTGTTGAAATGGAGTGAGCTTTCTTCTTCTGTGCTAAAAATGATGTGTCATGCGGTAATTTCTCCTGTGAAAATTAATCCTAGTCTTGGGCAACCTGCTGAGAAAATTGCCTTCCCTTCTCACAGGTTTGTCGTTCTGTGACAGCAGCTTCCTGAATTTCCTGGAACAGCTCAAGCTGCTGTTAGAGGGATTCTGCTGCCAAATAGTACCTCTGTTATTTTACAGTAGTAATGAAACCTCAGACAATATTCCCTGTAATAAAATGGCCTTTAAAATCTGCAGCCGTAGTTTATGAAGCCAGCCATTATGGACATACTGAGCTCTGTAGAATATGAGATTTTAAACAAATTATGTCTGTAAAGATTTCATGACAGTAATCAAAGTCCCTTTTTGTTGTATATTTCTGAAATGTTTTTGAGCTTAATAGAAAAACAGCACCAATGAAAACCTAAATATATTGAAGTATTCCCACACTTCCATATGAGGGAAGTGTGAAGTCAAGGAAGGGATGGTCTCATCCTTAAAATACAGTTTGCTTTGAAGTGTTTGCACACACTTTAGCCTGATTTGTTATTGACTTAATCCAAAGCTTGCAACAGTGCAAAGATTTACACCTATCAGCTTTAGCTCAAACTCCATCTTTTTCCTTTTAAAAACACTAATACTTTTTGCATGAACTTTAAAAAGGAAACAAACAGAAAACACAGTCCCTACAATTTCTTAACATGAAAGAAATCAAAGAAAATCTTGTGTTGACTACCTGCCTGCATCTTTCTTACTTGATGCAATTTTGATAGTTTTGTTTGCTTTTTATCCGTTTCCCCTGTGTAGTCACTTCTACAGTGGTTTGCAGGGGTCTTTTTTTATTGCAGTACCTGCAATAGTGATGTTTTCCCAGGTTCACCCACGTGGGTGTTGATGCCAGAGCTGAGAAAGTTGTGTTTTGTTAGAAGAGGTGGGTGCTGATGGAAACTTTGGGCTGGAAATGAAAGTGTAGTTTTGTGCCCCAGGGAGCTGTTGTGGTTACTGAGTTCCACCAGTATGTGCTTCAAAACTGAGTAATTTTCTATTGTTTCCAATCCATTTAGCTACAAGTGATCAAAATATCCCTGATCCATAGTTCAGGGAATACAGGACCGTGGACCAGGTTAGTGCATGTGGGAAAATACAGCGTTGTGCACAGACTTTGTGTGCTTTCTAAGGAAAAGAAAACCTGCTGCTAGCAAAGCTTACATTAATTGCATGGCAGGTTTTCTTTGTGTTTTTCTCATAATCTAAAATACCCATTTCATAAAGGTTTTTAAATTATTATTTTCAAGTTATGCAAATATTGGGTACAGTATAAGAGGCCCTACAGATTTGTAAAATGAAAAGAAGTGTAGGATTTCTGTTCTGTGATATGGGACATATAAACAGCCTCGGCAAAGAATCTGCTTGGTGTCTGGTGTTCCTCAAGATAGTGTGTGAAAGCCTTTATGAATTTTCATGTTTATGTATCAACAAGACTGTTTGAGCTTCAAGCTTTGGCAGCCTCTTTCAATACATGACAGAACATTATTGCATCCATCATCAGGATTAGTAGAGGCTTGGTTAAAATATGTCTGGTCTCTTGTTGGCTGGGTCATTTTGGAAACATGCCCTGCATGAGTCCATCCTGTATCTATCTATAGCATGGAGAGGATGGATTTTTAACTGCACAGAAATACAGATGGGAAGTTGCTTTGGAGAATAAGCTGGCTTGCTATTGCTAGCGTGACTTGTGTGCAAGGAGGAAAGGGCATCTAATATGCAAGATCTCCTCCTGCTCTGGCTGGCTGAGCACAGATGGGTTAAGTGAGGACAGGATGGTAGGTTTCAGTCTGATTTTTGTCCTGCCTGTTGTTTTCAAACTAACCCTTCACCCTGCAGTGAAGTAAGCAGTTTTGTGATCTTCCTTGCATTCAAATGGCAATGACTGTGCAGTTGACATGAAAAAATAAATTTAAAACTAGATATTCCTATTCAAGTATAATGAAGCATAGCATTACGTGGGAAGCAGCTGAAAATGTGATTATTTTGTTTGTTTGCGTGTTTGTTTGGGTTTTTTTAGCATGACAGCTAGTGACCTTCTCTGCGGATAGTTGCAGGGGCTAAGCTCTCAATAGGAAACAAAGAGAACCTGACAGCAGAATGAAGGGCATGGAACTCTTTGGGTTTTCTCATCATTGCTGCACCTCTTGCTTGGGTTTTGTTGGTGCTAATAACTCAGTCTGAGATCAGGCAAAGAGCAATAACTGACATACTTGAGCTGCACACACACACACACACACACACAAACACACGTTTCAGTTTTAATTAGGAGGAGATACCAGGCCATGCACTCAGGCTATAGCTGTTCCTCTCCTTCACTGCCTGGGTACCTGCAGCACCAGTTTCACTTAAGATGGAGATGGAGAAACAAAGGGCTTGTTTGTACACAGGATGTCAGGGGGCAGCTCCAAATGGGCTGTGACAGCAGAGGCTTGCAAATAGCAGGGATAAGCAGTTGGGTGGAAATTACTGAGACGAGAAGGAACAGGACGGTCTGTGACACCTACGCTTGCCTGAGAGGCAGCGTGTGTCTGTTCCAGTGAATGTCTGCTTCCAGACCTCCTGTCCCTCTCCTTGCACACTCCGTGTGCTCTGACTGCCGCTGGCCTCATTTGAGCCCACACATCTCAGTGGTGGCTTCTGAAATAATGCATGGCCAGCTTCCTCTGGGAGGCGATTTTTTTGACGTCTTACTTGAAACTACGCTGCCACAGCCTCTTGACGAGGCAAGCTATTTAAAGGCCAGGGAGAAAGCTTCAGCCCCCCACTTCCACACATGAGAGCCATACGGTCCTTCAGCTCCACTTGGCAGGTGTGACAGAGTGGGGTGAAAATGTGTGCTGTAATTTTTAATGGAATATCTTTTTTTAAAAAGGAAACAATCTTAGAAGCTCTTTAACCCCACCTTCATCACAAAAAAATTCCCCAAAATAACCACTGCTTATTCTTTGTGGTATCTGTGGCCCACATATCATCACAGCCAGTGGGGCACCTCTTTTGTGTGCCTGGTGGTTCCTTAGGCAGTTTAGTTTGGTTTTGGTTTTTGCTTTATTATCCTGATTTCCTCATTCATTCCCTAACAGAGCTGTGCAAGGCTCATGTGTTCATGGAAGTGCATGGATTTTGGAATTGTTTTTGGGGAGAGGACATGGAAGTATTTCTGAGAGTTTTGTCACACACTTGCTATGCAGTGTGAATTGAGTGCCTGCACAGATTTTAAATTGTTTTCTAAATTAAGAGCTCTCTCTCTTCTTTTGTGGGTATGTGCACCTGTGCTTCTCTGCACGCCTGTTGTAGTAAAGACAGACTAATTCCTCAAGTAACTTCTAGGGCTTCTTACATTTGTGTAGATGCTTGAAATTATTTTGGCCTGAAGTCCTTTTCAGTTCATGATCAAAGTAGTAGTGAATCCTGCAGTGGCTGTTTTCCTTCTTTTACTTTTAAATCAGTATTCTTATTAATATTATTAGTAATTAAATTAGTATTATTGCTGCAGGAGCTATCTGTTATTGAAGCACAGCATCAGTTTGGATGGGAACACTGGCTCTAGAAAGGCAAACCAAACCCAGCAAGCCAAAAATTCTGGACGTCCCGTGACTGTGCTTGACCTTGACCATCAAAACATGTGTTTGGAGGTGCCTGTGTTATTCCCAAACTGAAAGAGTGTGAGAGTGGCATAAGGAAATCCTAGCTGGGGATTGTACAGATGTCGGTGTCAGACAGCAAATATGCACCAGGCATAACTGGAGTTGTCTGTGAGGAGTATGTTACAGTGTTCCCAGGAAAGGCTTGTAAAAGTACTAGCAGGGATACACAGTGGAATATTTGATCTCCTACTCTCACAGTCCTCAGTGGTACTGATCTGTTTTCAGGGATTTCTTTGGCTTCATGGCTTTGTAACTCTTCCTGCAGGAGCATTGTATTTCTGCTTTTCCCTACGCTCTTGTCTTAAAGCTGGCAAGGACATCCCTTGCTGCTGGGTGGTAATTGCGGTTTAATGTTGGTTTAGTGGTTTAACAAGGTGAAACACAGCCAAGATGTGACCTGAAGGAAAAAACCCACCAAACAAACAAAGGGGAAAAAAATACTCAGGATGCAGAAAACCCCAGTTCCTTCAGGCACTGGATACATAGCTTTGTAAAAGATGAAGTGTCCTCAGTCACTGGAGCTGGGATGGAGGAAAAGGGGGTGTGCCCCACAGGTTTGGGGCACAGGGACAGTCCCAGTCCTACTTGAGAGCAGAATCCCCATGCAGTCAGCTGACTGACCAGTTTTGGTGTGGTTTTGACCGTGTGCATGCCCCGAACAGGCTGTGATTGTGATCTCTAAATCAGTGGTTTCACCATGTATTTGATAATGGTGTCCTAAAAAGCCAGAAAAACAGAGGTCCTTATGCTGCCACTGCAGACTTGTGTGGTGCTTGTTCAGTGTCATGTGTTTGTTTTCCTTTAAATTTTGTGCCATGAGGAAGAAAGTCGTTTCTGCTGAGCCCCTGGACCTGTGAAGAACCAGTCACTGAACCCTTGGGGGTTACGATAAATCCTCCTGACAATTGAACTATAAATACTCTGTGTATGTAGACCTGTATCAATGTCAAAGTCCTTTCAGGCTCATCAAAAAGAACTTCAGGAAGGGGGAATGTGGGTTGTTTGGCAAGGATAAGAGAGGTCCAGACTGGCTGTTACAGATATTCTCTGATTCTCAGGTTAATTGCATTCCACTTTTGTCATCACCACCTCATAAAACTTAAGTTTCTGAAATGGGTGAAGTATTTTGATTTTTTGCAATCAATCCATTATAGAGAGAGTTTTCAAATATTTTGTCCAGGCAGGATCTTGATTTCTTACCAGTTTCATGGGAAGCTTTTTTCTGTGGTGCTCTCATGGGATATCTCAGGAGTTTCTGAAGCAATCTGTACAGGAAGGTGCAAGTGCCTGTGTCTGCTGTTCACCACTTACTGAATTAAGAAGTAAATTAGGCTGAGCTTGCCAGGTTAAGCTTGCTGGGAAGAAAAAGAGGAAAAGGGATGCCTTTTTTTGAACTGTGAGTTTCAAAGCATTTCAGTCTCTTGCCATGTGGTGGTTCCTTGCTGTTTGCCCTCCCTGTCCCCTCCTCCTGCCTGCTGCGGGACACATCTGCAGGCCTTGTTTTCATCCGTGTGACTAATCTGGCCGTGCCTCAGCTTTCGTTTGTTTGGGTGAGTAAGGTCAGACGCAGCTCTCCATACGTGATTTTCTGAAGAAATTCAAGGCTTTGTCAAATGAGCATTGCCTCAGTGAGAGCTTTATGTAGACTCAGACAAATGAGGTTGCAAGGAAAAGGCATTCCTCATCTCCTCCTTCCAATGTAAATAGTGCAGCATGTGGGAAACAGATGACTGGACTTCCTGTGAGAGGGCCAAGGATGACAATTTTGGACTTTATTGAAGTGTTCACTTGCTTTGCTCTCTACTTTTTTCTGGGGAACGTCCTTCTGGTTGGGTACTGTAGCTCACTGGCCTCTTTCTTGAATGTGAATAAAGTCTTCCTGGCCTTTCCCTTTCAGCAATTACTCTGATGACTGGACACTTGCATAGAATTTCTTGTTGATAGACAAGAAACCGATCTGGCATATATTTTCCTCGTTACAACTACTCAACTCTTTGATTGTGTTCCGTTTCAGCCTCCTTTAATGATATCAGTTAGGAAAGGACATGTAAATGACAGATACTTTCAAAACACATGCCTTATTAGTAGATGGGAAGCTGAACTGTGGAAAAGGAGTGGTGTTGCCCATGGCTGGGGCACATCAGTGTGTAGAAGCACACCTACACTCTGAGAAGGGATATACTAGAAGACCCTGTCGTTAAGATTCGGGACTGGGCTTTTATAGTATCAAATGATTGACTGTCAGTCAGATCTCTTCAGGCTGGCTATGTCAGCTCAGCAGCTTTAGATAAGTTATTGGTAGTAGAATGTTTGTTCCTTTATCTGGTACTTTACCAGGTCTACCACATCTTCATCTCACTATCATGTTTAACTTTGGGATTGATGAGTCAGACTGATTTCAGCTTTTTTCAACACCAAAAGCAATGTGATGCTCCCTTCTCCATTTACCACCAGTAACTTTGCAAATACCATTTGCCACTGATGGCATTGTTTGAGTTGTTTTACCCCTTCCCAGGCAGAGCATCCACTCACCTCTGCCAAGGACTTGAAAACAAGAGGCTTTTTAGAAGTGTATTATTAACTGCCCTTCTGATGGGGCTTTTAATCCTTACTAGCATTTTATTACTGATGGACTTCCGTGAAATTTATTGAGCCGTTGGTAAGCAAATGTTCGCTGAGTGCATGCTTGTTTCATGTCAGTTGGTAAAAAACCCAAACAAACTCATGCTGCTTCACTCTTTCTTGTTACAGCAAACCAACCCCATTGATGCGCAGTCCATTGAAGAAATTTTGAGGGTAGGTGCTCTTAAATAAGAGATCTCTGTGTTTGCTTAGATTTTGCATGACTTAAGGTAATGATTGGGGAAAAAATACCTCTCTGCTTCTGTTCACTCAGCTGATGTAGCTGTCACTAGTTTTGGGGTGTGCTGAGGAGAAGTAAAGATAAGAGTAAGCCTCGAATACATCTGGAGTTGTAAGATCAGTCTTTCTATCAGTACATAAGTGTAATACAGTCTGGTGCCGTCCAAGACTGCCAGGTCATCCAAGACAGCCAAAGCTGCTCCTACATCAAGTCAGGGGCTTGCCATTCCTAAGTGCCCTTCCTCCAAAGGCTCTGGACGTGCTGCCTCGTGTCCGTGCTGCCAGCCCCAGCAGCGTGGCCCTGAGCAGGGACACAGCTGTGTCCTTCCAGCCTGCCTGTGCATGGCACTGCTGCTGGGCTGCTGCTCCCTCACTGTAATTCCAGTCCATTCACGGAGAGCAAAGCCAGGCGTGATGCTGTAACCTTGTGTCAGAGCTGACTCTGTGAGCAGCACACGGGTTCCCAGTGGCTGTGGCTCCGTCTGTGTTACCCCTTCCCTGTGCACAGTGTGAAAATGCCCTGGGATTCCCAAGCCAGTGCTGCTGATCCTGAGGAGACAGTTCCTTGATGTCAAATGCTATCCTGAGGTGCTGAAGTCCTGGTGGAACAGTTTGGTTTCTGCAATTCACTTCCCTTGCTGTTGCTTGAGGTTGCAAAATCCTGACACCTCGATTGCCCTCCAGAAGCTGCTGTTGGAGGGCAGTGTTTTAGCTGGAGGGGAGCTACGGAGAGATGCCCACTGTCTGCCCTGGGCTGGTTGGGGTTGCAGCACAAGGACTCCACCTGGAAGTCTGGCATCCTTTTGTGTTTCACCAGACATACCCTGTGTTCTTGCCTGTTATTAATGCATATCACTATTTTTGTAGCAACCATGGGAAACATGTCCAAATGTGTGAAGAGGTAGATCCAAATGAATCTCTGAAGCATGAAACTTGATCTGTGCATATCAGCAAAAATCCAGATAGCTGTTCCTCTCAATCTCTTTCCAGGAAATGACCCGCTCTTGGCCACCTCCCCTAACAGCTCTTAATACGCCTACTAAAGCAGAGCCTTCCAAATTTCCCTTCCCAGCAAAGGTAAGACACCCTCTTTCTGCCAGGACTTTTGATAAACTAGAAGAGAGCTTTCTGGCTCTTGCATGTGTTTCCATCTGATTTTGTCCCCATTCTATAAATAAAGGCTGTTAGGAGGTCAGATAAATTAAAGCACAATGGCGATGAATAAAAAATGCTTCAGCAACTTCGACATTTGTTGTAGTTGTGGTCTTCAAATGCAACTACTTTTCTGAGACATTTTAAGTATCTCTGCTGAAGCTCAAAATACATTTTATCTTTTTGTCAACAGAAATATTTGCTGTCTGTGTTAAACAGAAGTGTTTGGCAGCTCTTATAAAATTTTTAAAATATTCTTCAAGAATGCACGTACCCATTATGTGCTATCAACCCCTTTTTGGTGACAGCAGCACGTTATCATTTCTGTCCATGCTAAGCTATATCAGGCCAGCCTTGACAAGCTAGTTGGAATGTTTATTACAGTAAAGTAACACATGGAAAACAAATCATCAGTACACTGCTGTTATGAGAGAGCTCATTTATTTTCCTCTCAATTTTCACTTCATCCTTTTTTTCTAGGAATTGCAACCTGAAGGATCTGTAGCAAAGGATCAGAGTAAGTATATACCCAAAGGAAACACAGTTATATGAGTATTGACAGATAGTTTGTTTTACATGACATGTCAAATGTTTACCTTGATTAAGAAGCATGGTTTTCTCTGCTTTGTTGAACAGTGATGAATTTAGAAATGGCTTAAGAGACTGTATACATTCATTACCTAGACATTAAGGCAGCAGTTCATCAGAGGACAAACAGTATTTCATTAGGAAACCCCATTTGGAATGATGAATAATCTGGATGAGAATCATGTCCTAGAAGAAAGTGATGAGTCTAATCTGGTGCTCAGAGACCATAGGGTAAAACAGGCTACAAAGGAGGCAAATAAACCCAACCTATTCATTTTTGATTTCTAGAGCAGTATGGAGCACCTTCAGAAACGTTGCCAGGTTCTCAGCCAAGAACATCGTAAGTAACCAGCCCCTGTTCATATCTCTACTATGCAGTTAATTAAAAGAACCTGAATGAACTAAATTTTGGGTTACTTGATATTTCTGAATTAAGGTTTTAACAGTCAGGTTTTTCTTAGAAAATTTCCAATGCAGGAAATTTTCACCAACAGAAACATGATTTCATGATGGAATCATAAAATTGTTTAGGTTGGAAAAGACCTTTAGGATCATAAAGTCCAATTCTTAACCTGACAGTGCCAAGTCCACTAAACCTTGTCATGATTGTGGTGACTGTGTTAAAACCAAAACAAAACTGAAGAAAAAATGCAATTATTAATGCACCAGATTAAAGTTATTTTGTTCTTTTAATCTGTGGCTGTTTAACATCACACTTTGGTTCTCTTTAACCTACAATAATGCATCCAACCGACATAAATTACAAAGGATCCAAACTGAATCTGACTGATTCTGGATATTGTTTTGAAGTCTGGGAGGGTTAGTGAAGCTACAGCTGCAAGAACTGCAAAAACCAGGGCTGAAATTTTAAAGCAAAAAAGAAAAAAAAAATAGTGGATAAAATAACGTGGTGCTGGTCTCATAGGTGAAAGTGGTTATCTGCTAATTAGGTTAATTACAGAAATTGCTTGAAGGCAGTTTTGTGTGGGCTGACATTAATCTTTCAGGATTAACTTGGCTAAATGCAGCATTGGTGGGTTTTGAGCCCCAAGTAACAAACAGAAATCTTTCCCTGTCTGGAAGGCTCAGGGTTCTGTGGGCAAGGCACTTGCTGAACCATTAAATTTAAATGTCTGTCAGTTCATATGATACATAAAGATCTTGTTACTCCATGATATGTTCTTCCATGGAAAGCTGCAAACTACAGACTGCAAAGCTTACTCCACTTGTTTGCCTTTTCCTTATCACAAATCATTTAATTAAAAACCAAACAAAACTGGGCTAGTCACAAGTTAGAGCAAAAGCATGTCTCCATCTTGGTTGAGATTGTAGAATTTTTCAGTCAAGCTCTGTAGAGTCTATTAAACATCCCTCTTCCTACTGTTCCAGCATGATGCAGAGGAGCCCTCACTTACTGGGAGTGTGGGACAGTGTCTTGCTGAGCAGTCAGCTACTCCCTTAATCTCTTCCTTATTTGTTTCACTTTTGTCATCACATCAGTGATGTCTGGAAATTTTCATTACACTATTAAAACTAGTAGTTCCAACTGCTCCAGGCTGTGCCTTCCTCCCAGCTACCCTGTGACCATCCTAATTATTTCAGTTCTCAGCTGCTTGTAAAAAATCCCTTTAGCCCTTTAGTCAGTTTTCCAGGCAGCAGAGAGAAGAGACTTTTCCTGCAGAAAAGAATTGGAAAAGACTCCTTCCTAAGGCCACAGGGCCAGAATTGTAAATTTGGCATGGCATGGAGCTCTGTCCTTAGCCATGATCCCCTCTCGGCTCAGCATCCTTGCTGGGCACTTCAGAGCCAGTGCTCATCTGCAAGGGATGTGTGTGCCCATGGCCGGCAAAGGCAGTGGAAGCAGGAGGAACAGGGTGGCCTGTGTTTGTGTCCCAGTGAGGTTTGCCTGAGGACTTCCTCTACATCTTTCCCCTGAACCGATGCATCCCTTCTTTTTTGTGTGTGTTTTCTTTGGCACAACAGGCCCGGCTTTCTGTGCTGTTCAAAGCACACGTGACTGCCTGAAAATTCAGCTGCCTGGAGTAGCTTCTGTTGCAAAGCGTAGCTGGCTGAAAACAAACAACGTTTGTGCTGGTTAATTAGAAGATGAAATCCCAGGGCATCTGGTTGCCCAAATTAAGCATTCAGCTTTTCAGAGCGTGCAGGGATTTCCCAGATGGATTTAATTCTTGAATGCAGCCCTGAAGTTTGCACCTGGCAGTGCTGGAATGGAAGCATCCCTTTTTTTAAAAGGGGATATGCCAGCTCATTCTTGGTGATGCATCTTTAACCTGGCTAGCAGACAGAGACCAGCCTGTCCTTTCAGTGAGGTTGTTTGGCAAGTGATAATAATTTTAGTGCTGCTTCTGTCACTAAAAGAACTCTTTTAAAATAGCTTTAGGGAGATTAATGATGTGTAAATAAGCTGCAAATGAACAGGTCCTGCAAATGAAACCTTGGCATCTATTAACTCCTGAGCTAACTGGAGCATTAAAATTAAGGCAGATTTATTTTCTTTAACTGGGCTATTTAACAACTTGTCAAAACTGTGTTTTGGGGAGTCTGGCTTTGTCTACCCTTGAAGAAGTATGCCTTGAGGTTTTAGTGTTCTTCCTTGATCCCAAATAGAGCATAAGTAGTTGCAGTGTTCTTTTATGCTGATGCATTTTATTTACCAGCAGCTCAGGTGAAAAAGGTACTCCTTTTTATTACAAACAGTTAAATCAGATTTAAGAAGATCTAGGTAGATCTTTGCATGTCCCTGTCCACAGCAGGAGTTTGAAACTAAATGATCTCTAAGGTCCTTTCCAAAACAAACCATTCTATAATTCTACAATTATCCTCTTACCTCTACAAGAAATAAACCTTTAGTCCATAATTCTTAAAGGAGAACAAAACAAAGCAAAACTAAAAAAACCACCCCAAACCAAACTCAAAGACTTCTGGCATATTTTAGCCCCCCTTGGAAGTTTCTTCACTACCACCTTTGAAGGACTCCTTCCCCTAAGGAGTTGTAAAAGAAAAAAAGTATTCGTTGAGATGCCAGTAGATGCTTGGCCAAACTGCCCAGAAGCGTGGAAAGTGCCTGTATTGTCGCTGTTCTTTTTTCCTTTCTGTGCCTCATCTGTCTGGCAGGGGGCTGGCTCTGGCCCCCATGCAGAGCTGGCTCGTGCAGGATTGCTGCAGGCTGTGGGCTGTTTGCCTTCTGTAGGAAATTCAGAGCTCTCCTTTTCTGAGGTGCTGTCTCTTAGCGCTTCCCTTCAGTGTTTACTCTAAATGAAGAGGCAAGAGTTGATTTCCACTAAGAGAGCGTGTGAGGAAATGAGGCAGTGGAGGGTAGATCACAGGGGAATGGCAGTCAAAATGCCTGAACAAAGAAAGCACCGACTTTTTCCAACTTTCTCCCCCTTTTTTCTAAGGTGATGTGGGGATCATTTATATTTATTTTCTTGAGGGGTCAGAATCTTCTTTTTCTTACTTGGCCATAAGAAAAATTTCTCACAGAACGCCATTGGTTTGAAATGAGGTTGAGATAAGCAGGGTTTTGAACTGATTGATTAAAATCCCTGACTCAGTTCCCAAGCTTTTGATCCCATTTTTGGAAGGACACTTGAACAATCCTCTGGGCTGAGGAGTCAATCACCAGCTAGTTTCAAGATTTGAATAGCTATGCTTTCAAATAGCAAAGTTTTGCCTGCCTATTTTCCATCTCCTTTGAGATGCCTGCAAGACTGCCAAAGAGGGGGATAACAACCTGGGAGTGCTTTGGGTTCCTCTCCTTCCAGCCGTTTAAGAACCTTGGTAATATATTGAAATTGCAAACAGTAGTTACCACCTGCAGTTAGAGGACTAAATGACGCTTTTAGAAATGTTTGTGGCCAGCCTGCTTTCTTCTCTAGCAATAGTGAAACAGAGCTCGTGCTTCACCACTTGCAAACTGCTCTGAGCACCTGAACTGCTCGACAATACTGCTGAGATGTGCAGGAGCATGGAGTTCATTGTGTAGAGAAGAGATGGGAGATAGGCTTGACCTTGGCGTTGACTTACATATGTGTGATAGGACAGTTGAGCAGAAAAACAAGAACCCCTGGGGCAGAAGAAATATTCGCAGCCCCTGAGAGCAGTGTGTGAACATGCACAGCTCCTGGTGCTCCTGATGCTTTCTGTCCCTTGGGGAGTCAGTGCAGGCTTGACAGCATGAGAGTCTCTTACTGTACCAGTAAAAAACCAAAACATTTTAACCATTCATTTCGGGTAATGACAGGGTTTCGTAGATTGAGCCTGCCAAATTTTCAGAAAGGATGGGGGAGGTTGGTTTGTTTTGGCAAGCACAAACCAGATCTTTTTCAGTGCCTGCTGCTTGAAAATGTGTCTGCCTTGGCTGATATTTGTCTTCTGGTTGTCTTTCAGAATGCTCCAGGACGACCTGCAGCTCAGTGATAGTGAAGAGAGTGGTGACGACCAAGTTGGTTTTAGCTGTTTTATACACTAGGCACACAGACTTCCCTTTAAACATCACCACTTGTTGCATTGTTCTGAGTTCTGAGCTAACCTTTCCTCCCCCTCTCCTCTTTGTTTTTGTGAACAAAACAGGTTGTTGAAAAGTCACCTTCTTCACTTGCTCCTCCAAGGTACAGGTTTGTTCCCAAACTACTAGCTAGACCACATAAGGAGAAAAACAGAACTGCTTTTTATATGTGGGGTAGGAGGGTAAGGGTTCCTGGTTTCTCTTGCAGCTACGGGCGTTGGTTTCTGGCTGCTGTTGAGTCAGCTTTAGTTGTGTGGGGTTTTCCAGGAAGCTCCAATTAGAAATGAATAATCCAGGCATGCTGGATTTTGCCTATGAATCAGAATTGTATTTCCTCAACTGCTCCCTTCTCTTCTCCTCCCCTCCTCCCCTCCACCAGTGTGTCTGTGGATCACCCTGCAGCTAATGAGATTTTCAGCTGTAGTGGTGATGATGGGTGAGATGTGAGTCCAGTTTTAGCTCTGAAGGAAGCCCAAAACAACCAAGTGGGTAAAGAACAGGAAAGGGTTAGGAAGACTCATTGAGGCTGTTTCAGCTCTTCTTGATAAGGAAGCTGATTGTAAGCAGTTCCTGCTATGTATTGTTAGTCAGAAGAAATGTTCAAGGTAGTCTGAACAGTCACATGCCAGCATTCAAGGAAGAAAGGTGGAAAAGCTCAAAATTTTTCCTATTGGAGAGCACTGACATGCATTTTTAGGCTTGTGTATTATCCAAGCACAAGATAGTGGTCTACAAAGTCAGACTTGCAGACGAGCACACCAATACTTGGCATGACCTATGTCTATGCAAACTCTTGATTTAAGAGTGTTCTCATGAAACCAGTCTTGGATCAGCAAGGAGCTTGCCTCCAAATCATACAAGTGTGTTGATACTGATGTGGGAAAGCAAAGTAGAAAAAACAAATTAAAATATCTACATTTTAATTTTGTAAGCCCATTTCAAAACAAAAACACTGTGCATAAAAGTGATAGCTCTTCCTCCATTCCACCCACTTCATTGTCAGTGTGGAGAAAACTACTTTTTGTTAGAGGAGGGTGTTGCAAGAAATGCTGCTGTGCCTGGTGTAGCTATTAATGAAGTGGTTACAGCAGCATAACCAAATAACACAGATGGAGTGAAAACTTAATGGGGAGAAAAGAAGAAACAGAAACCATCTGAAATATATGTTCCTGTCTTGTTCACCTTTATTGGAAGTTTTCCATTTTGAGGGTTGGGTTTTTCAGAAAAGCACTGGGCAGTTTTGGTGCTTTTTAAACTTTGGTTGGCAAAATGCAGCTTCACGCTGTAGCAGTGGCATCCTGCCTACATATTTCACTGGGTTGGAGTTGAAGGTTTTATTATTTGCAGCAGTTTTTGTATTTATTTTTTGTATATGCCAGTGTGTTTCTCTGGCCTTCTCCCCTCTCATCTCAGTGCCAAAACATGGGGTTTCAGTTTTCTTCTTGAATACTGCCCTGTCCATATAATAAGTAAGTAACCTTCAGCCATGCTGCTTTCTAATTTTATCTCATGGTGGCCTTGCAGTTCCTTACAGTCCCAGCCCAAGAGTGTGGCATCAGCACATTCCAGCGGCTCGGAGTCAGGGAGCACCAGTGACTCAGACAGCTCCTCAGACTCAGAGACAGAGAGCCACTCGAGTGACGGTGAAGTGAATGACCCTCCAAGAGCAGCAGCACCTGAGGTGAATGCAAATAAAAGGCAGAGGCTGCTTACACAGCCCCTTGCCTCACGCTCTCTGCTGTGTCAATGCAGTCAGCGCAGGAGACCTGAAACACTGTCACTCTTCAGGTGTCCCCTTGACATCTTTGCTGCATCACTCAACTTTTCTTGCCCTTTGCTTCCCTTCTAGAGTTTGTCAACCTTAGTTACCCTTAGTAACAACATAATTAGACTTTCAGATTCCCAAGCTGGAAGTGTGCTCCCGTGTCCTTTTGCGTGGTTGTCTAGCCCTCCTGGAGGAGGCATGAGAAGGCACAGATGGGAGGCACGGCTGGGCTGGGCTGTGTGGGGCCCACCTCTGCCTGTGCAGGATCACTGGGTGCCTTTATGGGCAGTGTCACGGTGAGAGCAGTTTCCTGATAATTTAAGAGGAGCTGCTGCCTTCCTGCAGCTCCTGTGCCCGAGTGACAGATTCAGCTTCTCCCAGGTCACAGCTGAAGGGATCAGACCTGCAGGAAGGGCTGGAATATGCTTGGTCTTGCTGCTGTTGAATTTGGCTTGAATACTGCTGCACTGGCATTTCTGAGGCTTTTACTGGGGAAAGCAGACAAACAGAACTTGGTGCCTTAAACTTTCATAATTCTGGGACCATGCAGTTTTTTAAAAGTCTGCTGCAGAAGTGCTCATGTCCCATGCTTTCAGAGAGTTTCTCTAGCTTGCAAAACATACTCAGGACAGTAGGAAGTGCATGGCTGTATCCGCAGACCACAGCTGATGTAAAGCAATCCACTGGCAGTTTTGAGGTACTCTTACAAAGCCCTTGTAATTTGTTTTTCATCCCCTGCCTCAGATCAAGCTTGCTTTCTTTTTACCTTAGAAGTGCATGAACAGGGAGAAGCCGAAAAGAAGCTTTGAGACAGCCTATCTTTCCATCTCACTACAATACTCTTTGCCCTCCAGCAGTTTAGTTATAGACTTTGCTCACTGCAATATGGTGTCTTTGAAGGAAGATGTTATACTTCTCTTTTACCAAATTCTGCTTGGTTTGTCCTGAAAATACTGATGAAATCCTAGCTACTTGCCATTGACCTTTTTATCCTCTGTTTATTCAGCAAACTGTTCATCCATGCTGCTCTGGAGCAAATTAGTGCACGTGGCCCATTTGTTTATAGTCAGTTCTTCACATGCAAAAGAACACACTTTGAGACCTCTAGGCAAGAGTCCCTGGGCTCTGGTAAGCTGTGCTAGGATGGAAACAGCCCATAAAGGCATTGGGTTTGAATGCTCCCTTTCTCTTCTTGTCTGCAGCCTGAGCCACCAACTTCTAACAAGTGGCAGCTTGACAACTGGCTGACCAAGGTGAACCCACCAGCAGTGCCAACAGAGAGCATCAGTGACATTGCCTGTGGGGATGGGCGCGAGGAGGGCAAGAAGCAGGAACAGGGCATCAGCAGCAATTCCTGCCAGCAGCACGCTGAGCTGAGGGAGCCTCCTCACAAGAGCCAAGGGGCCAGGGCTCCTCTTCCGACCAAAGTCAGCTGCCAGAAGCCTCCTGTGCACGCCAAGGACCCCTCACTCAGGCAGACTGTGGGGATCAAAGGGCCCAGCAAGCCCCTGGTGCACCAGGGGCCCAAGAGAGGCCTGAAGGTGGAGAGTGAGTCTGGTCCTTTGCAGGTCACAGACCAGTCTTCCAGGGACAAGCCAAAAGTCAAAAAAACAGTGAAGACAAAATCCAGTGACAGAAAAGACCTGAAGCCGGGACTTCAACAGCCCTCTGAGAAAAAAAAGGACAAGGGCTCCCACCAGGCCAGTGCCAAACCCTTTTTGGACCCCAGGTTCATGGGAGATGCCCAGGCACGTGATGCTCTCAGTCCCCTTCCTCAGGGCCAGGGCACAACCCCCATCAGGACCAGCAGCCACAGGCCTCAGGATTTGCACACGGAGAAACTGCCATTGCCCCTCGGGGAGAAATTGCTCTCACCAGTGAGGGACCCCCCAACCCGTGAGCGCCTCATGGTGAAGATAGATCTCTGCCACCTGGAAAAAGTCCCTCAGCCCCCCAGGAAAGATGGGCACCAGAGGAAAGCAGAGACCAAGGACCTTCCTGGTGTGAGGAAGCAGGACTTGAAGAGGAAAGCCACTCCTGAGGAGTCCCTTGGAAAGAAGAAGGTGAGAGGTGGAGAGGGAGGTGGGTTTGTACAAGGACCAGTGGGGTGTTTGAAAAGCCTGGATGGGGTTCCCACTTTATAAGTTGGGACTAGAGCCATTATCCTTCTATAAAGTTATTATCAAACTTGTAAGAGGAATACAAATCAAAACTCTCTGCAGATGTTCCTTGTTGATCACAAATCCCCTCCTGAGCAAATGAAAAGCACTGTAAGCTATCTAACATACTTTAGTGTTTTAGAATCTATTTTTGCTCTGTTTTCTTGAAATCCTAATTTTCTCAGACAACAAAACCAGTTGTAGCAGTCGCTTTCCCTTTAATTACAAAGAAAGTCCTTTATTTAATGAGGTGAAATGTTGCTCACCTTTATTAATGAGGTGAAATGTTGCTCACAAATGTTTTTTGGAAAGCTGACTCCTAAAGGGGACTGGGTCAGCTGCACAAAGAATTGGCTGCAGGCCATGTGGGGAATGGGTGTTCCCTCAGGATATTTCAGTCCCTGACTCTCTTTTTGCTCTTCCTCACAGAGCAGGTGGTTCAGCACAGGTGGGTGAATAAACTTGGTTTGGGTTTCATTTAGTTTTGCCATTTTATTAATTTTTTGTAGTTGTGAGGGAGAATCGAGAAGAGCAGGGAAATGGTGAAGAAACCTGAGAATACCCCAGAAGTTCTTGCTTTTGCAGAGCAGTGTGAGCAAGGGAAACAGGCAGTCAATCTGTCACATCTCCTGTTTTCTAAGATACACAGGAGACAAGCTGTTTGATGTTAGACATGTCTTCCCTTGCAATGTCAGTGCCTGACTGCAGAGAAACCCCCTGTCAGAGCCTCCCTGCCAGTTCTGTCAGTCCATCAGTACCCTTAGAGGCTCTGGCCTCACGGCAGCCAGCTGGGTCAGGTACAGCTGTCACACATCTTTTGTGGCAGTGTGGAACCTGAAAAACAGTCTAAGGATGTGATCTCAGTGCTGGAGCCCTGTCCTGTCACCTCCTGCCAGAGGCAGACTCTGTGTCACAGCACAGCCCAGTGAGTGACACAAAGCTGGCTGTGTCCCAGACATGGGACACAGATTGGGAGAACTCACTGAGAGCATTCTGGTGGAGAAGGACCTGGGGGTTCTGCTAGATGAGAGGCTGGGCATGACACAGCAGTGTGTTCTCGCAGCCCAGAGAGCCAAAATGTGTCCTGGGCTGCATCCAGAGATATGTGGCCAGGAGGCTGAGGGAGGGGTTTCTGCCTCTGCTCCACTCTGGTGAGACCCCACCTGCAGTGCTGTATCCAGCTCTGGGGTCCCTAGATCACCAGTGCTTGTAAATTTCACCTATATCAGGTAATAAAAACCAACCTCCTTGCACATCTGGAGTATCTGTGTGATCTAACTCACATGCAAGTGCCTTGCTTCTGATTACTGTTAGCAGCAATAGGTTTAGCAGTTCCATCCCTGCCACTGCAAAGCAATCAGTATATCCAAGCAAAATTAGATAAAATGTCATTTTAGGTTACTTGTCAATGAGCTTTCAATCTGTATCTTCTGCGTTGTGAGTTTGCAATTTGTCGGTTCCAACAGAGTATTTTTTCTTCTTTTTTTTAACCAGAATCAAACAAATGTAGTTGTATTGGTCTGTATTTTCTGTGAACTTTGAAAACCTAAGTGATTTTATTCTTCCTTTTTTTTTTTCATTCCTGTTAGAAGGGAGAGAAGGAGGAGACTGATAGGAAGAAAATGAAATCAGAAAAAGGAACAAAATCATTGCAGTCTTCAACTAACAAAGACTCCAGTAAATTGAAGTGAGTATATAGTGGTGGAATGGCAGAATTGTGTATAAATCCAAGTCTTTCTTAAACAACTTAGATCAAGATACTGTGTCTCCTGTCCTTATACTCCTGAGTTTGCTTCTAACATAATGTGCCTTATGAAACCTAATCTGCAGCAGATTTGCCTTTACATCCTAGAAGCAACCAGTGCAGAAAACAGCTCTGTAGGTGTGGGTGGGTAAGGGCAGGGAGCATTTCCCTTCTCCACTGAAATCATCCTGTTGTCTTTGTCTTGTTTTTCTAAGTGACCCAATGGACACACAACTACCATGCCTTTTGAGTCCTGACTGTCTGGAATTTCAGGTGGCCTTCGTGGCCAGGAATTCCTCCTTTATTCCACCACAGCATTTGCAGTGCTTCTGGTAGCTCTGCTGGAGCTTCCCCTGTAATTTGCATACCAGAGCACTGCCAGCATTCTGGCAAGGCCTTTGCCCCAGTGAGTGCTTCCAAGAGCGTGTTTCCACCTGGGCAGTGTTCCCGAGAAGGGAGACTCATGCCTCAGTCATGGGCTACTGCATTCAACTCCTGCTTGCTTGTGGCTTGAATTTGAGGTGTTGGCTTGGATTGGTATCTAGTGTTGAGCTTTGTGTCCTGGCAAGAGGAGTAAACTGCTTTTCTGAAGAGAAAACACTGATGCACTCTGGAAACACTGAAGCATTGGGACTAACATTTAGTTGGGTGAAGGAATATTTGAACTGTGTTAGTAATGGAAGAGCTTTAACTCTGGGGTTTATTCCTCCCCTTTTTCTCAGTGAAAATGAGCACCTGTTTTAGTCATGTTCTGGCTTTTGGAGTGGGAAGGATAGGATGCATTTTTGGGGGGAGAGTGCACTGGGGCAGGTCGGGTGATGGTTATGTGCTCTGTGGAGCATCAGCTATGCCAAGGTGGAGAAGCTTGGGAGCACGTGTATGATGTGAGTAGGGACCAAACCATGGGAGAAGTGTGTGGTGAAAGAGAGGAGAAGACTGTCCCATGCACAACAGAATCAGGCGGGATGTGCACCATCGCACCTCAGTCTCCTCACTGGGTTAAACTTCATTTCCTCCTCCTGATGTTGCAGTCCACCAGCTGGGATTCCCTGCTCAGTGTTTTCTTGAAAACTTTGAAAAACTGAATAAAAATACGTAAATGAACAGTGGTGAAACAAGGTTTAGAACTATTTCTACTAGAGTTAGTCCTACTTAGAGCTGTCAGTTCCCTGGTCATCCTAGCTTCAGATGATCAGAAATCTAATATAATTGTGATAATCTCTGCCATTAAAAAGCATGGCATTTTAAGTCTCTCTCAACTTTGTGTAAGTGTTGTCTAGTTGATTTGGCAAGTCTTAAAGGAAGAACTCAGTTTAATTCTGTCAAAGCACATACAGGATCAAGTGTCAGGGTAAGTATCTCTGTCCACAGAAAATACCATCTGCCAAAAGGGGAAGAGGCAGGCAGTGCTGCAGTTCATTTGCTTTCTTGGGTGATTTGTCCCAGGGATTTTACTCACTGTAATCACCTCCCTCATTGGGTGAAAAGGGGCTGTATTGCAGGCATGCTTTTTTTGCAATGTCCTGATGTTCTGGTTACAAGTGTTTGCTCCAAGGACAAGCTCTGAGACTTATTCCTGCTTGAAAAGCAGCTTGCTTGTATGTTGATGGTAGGTGAAGGTTTGCTGTCTAAAGCACAATGAAGCCCCTGAAGTTTCATCTCACTTTTGCTGAATTCTTTGTATTAACAAGTCACCTCATACTTCCAGAGGAGTTTAAACAGAATTGATACATGATGTAACTAAGTTTGTAAAAAATCTTTACATTGTATGTACACCATATTAATGAATTTGCTTCCCATCTCCAGAGCATCAAAAACTTCATCTGAAACCCAGAAGAAAGATGTGCTCCTGGCACTGCCAGCCATGTCTGCTGCACAACCTGCACCAAAGTCAGCCAAGATGACCCAAAAGAGACCCAGAAATGAGACTGCTGAGTTGCCTGCCATGGATAACCCTGCCAGGAACAAGAGCAACCACAAGGATCCTTTGTTCGCCAAGCACAGGAAAGCAGAGGAAAATCATACGGAATTGTCGAAGGGCCTCAAAGTAGGTATCCAGGATAACTGGTGGGATATTTCCTCCAGCCCATGGGTGCTATGTGTTTCTCTTCAAAAACATATTCTGTAAACACCAAATGCATGAGAATCATGTTTTTGCTAATCACCATTTTGGATTGTAGGCAACTGCAAATACAGTACTGGTGTATTGGTGTAAAAATAGATGTGCTTATAAAAAGAAAGAGGGGATTGCTTAAAAATAAGAAAACAAGCAACCTGTGGTATTGACTACAAACCAGATATAAGCTTTTATAGCTTGTTTACAAAATGGTTCATGATCATTGCAACTGGTTCTTTGCATTTTTGGGTTACAAAATTCAATTATGTGGCTGTTTACTGGAGGTTCAGGGTGTGTGGTCTGAATGTTGCTCTGTGTGTGTTAAGCCAGACTGTGCACACTCTATTAGCTGGCTCTAACTGCTTGCTTTTTCCATTTCCCTGTAGTTAGTAATGGGGAATCAGCAATTGTTGTGTGGTTAAGGTAGAAATAAGTATGAATGGATCTTACCATTCTGCCTTGGCTAGAGGACATGAAAAATGTGGTGCTTGCAGCCTCACTGCTTTCTGAATCATTGTGCAAGGAAACCTGCGGCTGAATTTCTCCGAGCTTGGGAAAAGTTTGAATGGTTTGACAAAAGTTTGACAAGCAGTCAGGTGAGAAGTAAGCAAGGGTTGCTGGAAAAGAGAGCCTGGAGAATAGATTATGCTTGGGACAAATAAACATCTTCACTTGAAATTTAGGAAAGCTGAGCTTTGGACTAGTTTTAGGCATATCTGTCTAACCAGCTTTATCTCTGTCCATTTTCAGGAATCTGCAGGTGATGTCACAAAACCTTTCCCAGTGCCTGCTTTGCCAAATGGTACCTCTAAGCCAGGGAGACCTCTGCTTAAGCTTGAAACGTAAGTTTTTGTTTGACACCCCTCATCTGTACTTTCTGAAGACATGAGGTAAGGCTGGCCCTGAAGCCACCCTAGCTTCTGTTTATTTATGAGCACTTCTTTGGGAGGAAGGAGAAGGGGGAGAGATGTGTGAGACCTGCCTTGTACTGCCTTCTCATGATTTAGTCCACCCATCACAAAGTAAAGGTTTACAAGAAAGCAAAGTTATTACAAGAGTTTTGGTTTGAGGGAAGCTACTCTGGAAATTAGGGACCATCTCTCTTGTAAGCAGGTAACTTGAACGCAAGTTTTGTTCTCAGATGAGCTTGTGGTGCTGCCAAGTTTACTTTGTTTCAATCAAAATATATTTATGGGTCTGTACTTGAGGAATGATAGATGATGTAATTACTCTCTGTCCATGGGAATGAGAAAATTAACTTGCTCTCATAGAAGCCCAACCTCTGGTGCTTTTTTAATTTTGAAGCATAAGTTTTCAATATTATTCCAACATACATTTTTAAAGAAATCAACCCATAGTATCCTCTAGATAAGAAAGCAAAACTGATAATTATCCTACCCTTTTTCATCTGTTTTTCCTCTCTGTCCCCAATTCAGGCAGCATTCAAAGGAATACTACATCGAACAGGCCCAGAGGCTGAAGCACAAAGCTGATGCAATGGTAAGTCTTGACCCTGTGCTGGGAATGTTGACCAGCTCCTGCACTCAGCCCTGGTTACCTGTATATGTGGGAATGAGGTTCACTGGCTACCATGACTTCTATACTCCGTACATGGGGTGTGTTCAGTCATGTGTTGGGAGCCTGTCTTTATCTGCCAGATGTTCAGATGTTTCTCTTTTATGCAAACACATCTAGAGAATGAGATTCAGAACTGGCATGGTCTGGAGTTAGCTTTGCAGAGCTGTAAAAGAGTCCTTGGGAAACAGATGGAACAGTTAGTTCTAAGACAGTTTAAAAAGTCAGAGAAGTCAGGATCCTGATGGTTACTGTGTGGCTGGTGACCAGGACTTGGAAATGGCCTTGGCAAATCTGATTTTCTGTGCTCTGTGCAGTTTAACAGTGTTCACAAGTGAACAAATTGCTTTGCTAATTATGGTTCAGGCAGATAATGTCCATTTGCTACTTTTTGTTTACCTGTGAAAATGAAGTGAGGGAATACTGCAGTGGGAAATCCACCTGTGCCTGGCTGAAAGCAAGCCTCCAAGACCAGACAACAGTATCTAAAAAAAAAAAAAAAGATAATAAATTACTCAAAGAAACCATTGAGCAAGAGGAAGAGATACAAATGGAACACACAAAGCTGATGACTGGGATCACGTTAAGGGTTCTTCTGAGAACCCTTTAGTTTTCACCCAGAGGTCAGACTGGAATCTTTTTCTTTCTTCAAATCCTGTCTAACTAGGAAAGAGAGAGAATTCAAATACACTTGAGAGAAGTGTGTTTGGTCTTAGTGAAAAAATGAGAATTTTCTTCCCAATAGACTGACAAGACTGGAAAGGCCTTTCAGTACCTGGAGGCTGCCCTTTTATTCATCGAATATGGGATTGCCTTGGAATCGGATGTGCTGGAACCAAAATCAGCTTACAGCATATTCAGTGACACCATAGTTCTCATCAAGTAAGTGGCTTTCAGAGGGTGACAGTTTGGCAGCGTGTTTGGAGGGGAGGGCATTTTGACACACAGTCCTCTGCTCAAGATCTTACAAAGTTCTTGGAGCCAGGACTAAGAACTTGGGGCAGGTTTCCTGACTTTCCAGCTGTTTTTAAGCATGCACTGATTTTTTTATAAACTGCGGGTCTTCAGAACATTCTGGTAGCTAACAGGGTCCTGTTTATTTTGTTTCCTTAGATTCATTATGACATTGAAACCGTTTGCAGACTCCTCAGTCTCTTCACATGGAAAAATCTTTGCTGTGTTACAGTGAGTAACTGTGTTTCTGTTCCTTAGTGCTCTGCCTTGAATCTTGTTAAAGGGAAAGGTCCATTACTTCCAGGGGAGAAGGAATGAGTTAAATGGGAATTAGAGTTACGCAAGGGAAAAAAAACAATATAAAGAAACAGGAAAAAACACAATATAAAAACGAGAATTAATTGAAACATCTCTAAAGGGAGCTGGAAGATCACAAGGGACTACATGTAGAAGTCACAGGCTTTAAAATTTGATCTGCTGGTAACTTGAGAGCACATAAGGGCTTTCACCTAAAGTGAAAGAATGTGATTTGGCTGCCCACGTTTGAGCTGTGTAACTGAAGCTGTAGCTGAACATGGATGAGGCACTTCTGGATGTGGGCTTACTCAGCCTTTGGCACCTCTGAGAGCCTGGGCACCTGTTTGTGTGAAAGCCCAGAGAAGGCCCTTCCTTGTTTATTTCTTTCCCTTGTGATTTTTTTCACAAAGTTGGTTTTTTAGGAGTTTTTTTTTGTGGTTTTTTTGTTTTTGTTTTTTTTTATCATGATCAGAAGGAGAAATTTTGAGCTTTTTAGACTTTCCAGTGGATCTGAGGTGTGCCTGCCTCCCTCCCAAAAGGCTGATGAGGTCTGGGCACAAACACTGACCCTTGGGTGTGTTTCTGTTCACAGCATGCGCTGCCAGTCCATTCTGCACATGGCAATGTTTGGTTACAAAAAAGACACTGCAATGAGGTATTCCAGACTCCTGAATGACCACTTCAAGGTAGGGCACAGGTATCACTAAGCTGCCAGCTGGATGGCTGCGGTAGTTACTGATGTCATCTGAACAATCCAAAACTAACTAGACTTTTATTCCTTGCTGCAGAGTAATATCAGAGTAATACAAGCACCTTCTCCGGGTGTTGCCAGGTAAGATTTAAAAATTTGTTGTCATGTGTCTGTGTTTTAATGACAACGAATAAGAGCTTTTCTGTGTGCTGTGGTCATTTCATGTGCCAGACAGCTACCAGGGTGTCTTTCAAGTTCTGTGACTGAGAGAAGGTTGTTTGGACTTTGACAGTGGTGCTGATTCCTGTTTCATTTTTTGGCCACCTTGCACAGGATAGCTCATTGGGAAGTAAATGGTCTCTTGAGAGCAGTGGTGGAAGCCCTGTGATAGCAGTGACTAAAGTTAGGTTGGTTGGAGTGGTGGGGGTGTGATGAGCCAGGCTGTGTCTGGAAGGAGGCCAGCTGACCACATTTAGCTGCCCTGGGTCTATAAATAAGTGTGTGTAGGCTGATCTGGCTGCTCTGAGTAGCTGCCAGGAGCTGCATCCTCCACAGGAGGGGAGTCAGTGTGCCTGAACTGGAAGGCATTAAGGGAATCTTGGGAACACTTGGGTAATCTGGTGAAGACTTTCACATGTAGGTGTAGATTTTGGAAGATGGATGGGTGGCGCTTTCTGATGTCTGGTCCCACATTTTCTCTTGTCTAGCAGAGTCCTTCTAAATCACTTCCAAAGTCTTGGACTTGCCCTTGAAGTACAATTGCTTGTGCTGTAGCTGAACATATCTCACTTGTCACCAATCCAATCCACTCCATGCTGCAGGCCTGGGTGATACCGGATAGCTCCTGGTGTGAGGCAGCCTTGTGGAAAGATGTTTATCTCTGAAGTTGAACGTTCATGGTGGTATTTCTTTTCTGCTGCAGAAACACAGGCTTGCCTTCTCCTCTTTCTCCAATACCCTCTCCTGCTGGATCTGTGAGTTCTCAGCCAGGATCAAATGATAGCAACAGCGTTGGCCACAACAGCATTGGCAACAGCACTGGCTCTACTGTCACTGTCTCCTGTCATATCTCCAGTGTCACCTCTTCCTATGTCAACATCACCTCCTATATCCTCCATGCATATGAAATTTGGGAAAAGGCTGATGCACTGGCCAGAAAGAACAGAGGTAAGTTTTTGCACTTTGTCTTTTCTGTCTCATGTATCATGGTTATGTGTGTACTTGCTTCAATCCTGACCCTCAGTGCAGCAAGCACCATACCTAAAGATCAAAGCATGAAATATGTTGAGTATCTCTGCCAGGGCATATTGGCAGAGATACTTGATGGTGATGTATTGATGGGTGTTCCCATTAAAAGGTTGTCTTGGCATCCTCAAATGTCTAAGAGCTAAGGGATGAGGGTGTCGAGTGCAGGAAAGCAGCCAATTCACTTCGTGGTAACACAAGAAGCGTAAGGGGTTTAGGTTTTTTCTGTCCTTCCCTTTGAGGCACTGAGCTTTTCTGAATTGGTTCACTTTGTTTAAAAACATCATTTTGGCCTGTAGCCTTGTGTTTTAGTTTTTGTCAAACTTCCAGGTCATTTTGTCTTGGAAATGGTGAAGCCATCTTCTTTGCCTAACAGAGTCTGAGCAGCACTTGAATTTGAGTCCTTGCTGGGCACATGCTCAGTATTTGCCAGCAGCAATTCCTAGAATTGCTGCAGCTTTTTTTATTTTACAGTTTTGTTGTTAAAAATGTTATATTGTAAAATGTGCTGTGGTGCAAGCAGTGGTGAATACACAAAAGCCACAGGGTGGGTGCAGCCGAGCCTGTGACCTACCATCCCACATGGCCTCAGCAGGGTCATTTTACATACAACATGAAGTTTTGTGAGCTGGTGTGGGTAAAGAGATGCATTGCCATGACCTCTTGGCAAACTTGCAAAAGAAAACAAACACAATGTGCCTGACTTGGATTGTTGGAAGGCTGTAAAAATCCTCACACTAATGAGGCAGTTGCTGAAAATCAAAAGGCTTTCCAAGTCACTTTTGAATAAAGTAACTGGTTGTTGGCTGTCCTCTGAGCAAATCTATGCTTGCAGTAGCAGTTCATGTGTAGTCTTTTTTATTCTGTCCTCAAAAGGCTGATAAAAGTCTGTCATATAGAAGCAGTGGATGCTGCTAAAAAGCCAGAGGAGTGAGTCATGGAGGAAAATGTGTGGGAGGACAGCCTGAGCACAGCCTTGCATCAGTCAAGATTAAATTCAAAACGTGCTCTGTGTAGCTGGTCCCGATATAGGGGGATGATGACTCGGGTACTAGATACTCTCTCTAGGGAGTGGATCTGTGCAGGAGACCAGTAAATACTCATGTAGTCTTGGTGGTGTTGTCACTGTTCAGGACAGTACAGGCATTTCAGAACTAGAACTTGCTGATAATCAGTGTGATATACAAAGAGGTACAGAGAGTGAGAACGCAAAATGAATAAAAGAAGTCACATTCTTGATTCTTTTATGCAATTCGTAGGGCACCAGAAGAGGAAGAAAAAGGAGCCTTTAGCTATCAAGATCCTATAAAAAGGGAAGTCCTAAGCTATTGGAAAGCAGTGAGCTGTAACTGCTGTCCAAGTCACTGGTGCAGAGCTGAAGTGCCTTCTGGAGGGTGCACTAACAGGTCCCAGCTCCTCACTGTACTTCAGAGCAGCACCATGGATCACGAGGCTCTAACAGGTTATCTTCAGCCTCTGATCTCCCCCAGCAAGGACAAGCTGAGGCTGCAGGCATGGATGTGAATCCCTCTCCTTTCACATGATGCTGTGCTGACAGATCAGGTTAGCTTGTATTTGCTCAGACCAGAGACTTTGAATTCCTTCTATTCCCCATGGAGGACATGGATTTTATAAACAAAAGCAGGAAAATCAGAGGAAATGTGTTCTCTGCGTCTGCATTGGCAAGTATTAGAAAGGAAGCATTGTGCACTCTGCATCTGAAGAGGTCCTTGCACAGCCAAACAGAAATTTTTCTAGCTTCAATCTTTGTGTGTCATAAAGGAGAGCTGAGAATGACCAGTGTCTGAAAAGGTGTTTAGCAACATGGTTGAGCTGAAGAGTGAGGGACTGTGCCTGTGTCAGTGGGAGGCAGGTCATGCAGCAATGTCTTGGAAAGGAATTGCAAAGGAATAGGTGTGAGAATTTCCTACAGCTCATGGTCACCTGCACAGATGATTGCCAGCACAGAGCAGGGCTTGCAGTCTGCCAGCCCCTCAGGCAGGGTCAGGTGTGCTGCAGGAGCCACCTCCTGTGCGGGAGGAGGAGCAGGATGCCTGGAGTTGGTGGTGGGATGGGAGGAATGCGAGATCTGCCTGACATGCTCAGCTATAAGCAATCCAAACCAGAGCTGTATAGCCTGGAAAGCTACACAAATAGAGAAATCCTGATGTATCCAAGGTTTGAGGATGGATGAAGGAAAGGGACTACAACTGTGTGTGCTTCTGGCTGCTGCTCAGGAAGACACTCAAATTTGGCCTGTTTGGAATTTGGGGGAAGCTTGAGGCAGGGGTTGTGATGTGGACACCCAAATTTTGCCCACCTACCATGGAGTCTCTGTATCCTTTAAAGTCAGGACGTGAGGAGGTGCATCAATGTGTGTAAATGTGTTTTTCTGTTGCCTGCCTTGCCTGCTGTGCTTGTCACCCTTCCCAGCCCTGTGACACTGCTGAGCTGTCTGCACTAGCACTGTTTAACAGGACTGGCCAGCTGACTGTGTGCTGCTGCTGTCACTCCTTGCATGTCAGGTGTGCCTGGTGTATGAAATCAACCAAATGTTTTCTCCATCTCTCCCTTTTTTCCAGAGTTTTTTGCTGAGCTCAGCAGAGCGACGAGTGCTCTGGCACTGACCAGTAGCCTGACAGACCTGGTACACTACATCAGACAGGGATTACAGTGGCTGAGACTGGAAGCAAATATGCCTTAACTGGTTCTCCAGGTGGTTAAATACCTTGAAGTTTTTTTGCACTTTTGAAGCCTCAGAAACAGTTTAATTTTTTTTTTTAATTGTTCAATACAAAGCACCTGCAAGGGGAAATATTTTAAATAAAGTTGGAAGTTATCTGGTTACACTGGAAAACCCTTGAACTGTGTTTTTCTAGGGTAGCACTTTGCTACCTTGAAAAAGAAGAGACGGAGGATGGCACCTTCCCTTAAAATGATGAAGTGCAATGAATTGTCTGAATGGCCGGATGTATTGATGGTCTATAAACATTTCTGTTACAAATAACCAGCAGGACAATAATTGCACATGATGCTGACAAGAAGGAAATCTGCCTCCAGAGGTGGTTATGCAACATCCCACGGTCTGCAGCAGTTGTGTGCCCAGACAACATGCCAGAGGAGTTGTTTTTGCAAGCACAGATGCAATCTTTGGTGTCTTTGTTCCTCACAGAGCAAGTAGCAGCTTCATCAAGCACCAAACAGCATTATGTTACAGGAAAAACAGCAAAAGGATCTGCTCTGCCTGCTTTCCAGCCTCACCCTCCTGCTTTTGTCAGCCAGCTGACAGAACTGAGGAAGCCACTGCCTTCAGTGCTGCAAGTTTTCTTTTCAAGTCATCACTACTTTGGTCCTCCTTGCTGTGCTCTTGCTCCCATCCATGCTCCAAGCACTCCAGCTGTGTTACCAAGGGGCTGGCTCAGCTTTAGCCTTGCAAGTCAAACACAGTTGGGGTGGCAAAACAATGTGGTGTGTTTGAAACAGCTCTGCCTCTGCTGAGAGGTGTCACCATGAGGATTCATCGTTGGGCTGAGTTTTGTCATTTTGGTGGGTGGGGGTGGAAAGCTGCTCTGGTTCAGTGATTGCTTGGACATTGTTCTGAGAGCTTGCACGGGAAGGAATTGCTTCTGATTAAGGAGGGATTAAGTGGCTGAATGTGGAACGTAAGATAAATTTTGCATTTGGATATTTGCCTGCAACCATTGAGGGTCTTGGTGAATATCTAAGAGCAGGATTTGTACCAAAGTAGTGTCTCCTTCATGTGGGAGACAACTCATGTGTTCTCTCAGCCATGATATAGGATGGGCCCAGTGACGTAGAAACCTGTTAAGGGAACAAGAAAGGGAATAATGAGCTGTTTCCAAGCGTTTTTACCTTGTCACAGTACCAGTGAAGGCAGCACCCATGGCATTTGTATATTCAGTGAGATGACACCCTTCTCTACCCAAAGATTCTTTGTTGTGTGACAGCGGCATCCTGCCGTCCTCATACGTAACAGTGTGCCTTAGCCTGTTGGTCCCCTCTCATGTCCCTCGCTCTCTCTCTGACAGACCCCTGGGACTGCTGAAGAGAAGGATGTTATCCCAAAATAATTGTGTTTACGAGAAAGAATTCTCTCCCTTTTCCACGTAATTTCAGGATGGAGGAACAGATCTGCAGCTGTGCAGCTGTACCCCCTTTGTCAAATACATGCTTATGGGTTTGAGGCTCATGGAAATGGACAGTAAATAAATATCAGCAAAAGGTCTGCATTTCCAAAAGTAGTTTCTGTAGAAATGGCCCCTGCCATGGGGAGGCCTGGGTTCCTCTTGGCTCTGGGAGGAGGTGGCAGGAGCATGTGAGTCCTGAGCACAGGGGAACTCACCTGTCACCTTCCCTGGCAGTGGAGGACCACCAGGATCAATGGCTGGGCCTTTCTGCACCTTGAAGGGACTGGCCTTTTATGTTCACTTTGTTAAAAGCCTCAGAGCATTTCAGGGATGAGCTGTCCTAACAAATGGAAGGACAGCCTCCATGTCCCTCCTCCCCATTTTACCTATCGAGCTTTGCTTGCACTCCTCCCTCCTGGAGCAGCGACTGCTTGGAGTAAGCAGGGACAGAGAAGGGCTCAGAATTAACTGGTTTGCTCTCAGGAAGCGTGGGGATGGGCAGCCAGCCTGGAGGCTGATGTGCACTTTGGAACTCAATCCCAGACTGGTGGATCAATGCCACCTGCAGACTTTGTCTTCAGACAAAGCTATTTCTAGGATCACCAGCTGAGGAGGAGGATGAGGAGGAATGACGAAAGCTTTACTGAACCTGGAAGCCACTGTGGGAACCTGCAGGAACCGTAGCAGAGTGTTAGGGGAAAGCATAAGGAGCAGCAGGGACAGGGTGTCCTGGTACTTTCCTTCTGGTGTGCATCCATGTTCCTCCCTGCTGCCAGGAGAGGTGCCTGCTGCTGTGCAGAAGTGGTTGTGTGAGGGCTGCTCCCATTCCCAGGCCAAACTCCCCTGGGCTTTGGGGGACAGAACATCACGAGCAGTTTATGTCACAGGTGTGTGGGGGCTCTTTGGGGGCTCGCAGTTCAAAAGCAATCTATGGAAGCATCACTCCCAAACTCCACAGCAGGAACCTAGGTTTTGTTTCTAGGACACAGAGAAGACTGTTCAAATAATAGGAATTTTTTGTAAAAAGCCATCATATTTCAACCTTGAGCCAGGTCAGAGGCCTGCAGAGGATTAGGAAGGAAGCTCATCATTTTCACCTGGGCCTATACAGGCCTTTAAAAAAAACAAACAAAAAACAAATAAAAACAGAAATCAAAACGTAGCAGTGGGGGAAATATCATTTGTCATTAAGAAGCAAACCATTAATCCAAGGAAAACCAGGGGTGATTGTTGAATCCCAGAGGGAAAGGAGGCAGCTATGGTAGCAAAGCAGCATCATTTCCATGCAATATTTATTTAAAAGAAATAATAATACATGTGTTGAAATTGTCAAATGTTCTATTTTTAAGATGCCATTTATTTAATAGTTGAAAACCCCACTTACATGGAGATAGAGATCTCTTCTGTAACTGAAAGTCAAAGTCTGACTGCAATGTCCTTTTTTTTTGGTTTTGTTCTCTTCCCTCCCTCTTGGTTCCCACAATAAATCTGTACATCTTATTTTGGGGATGTATGTCCCTCTTGTATATAACCTTTTTCTGCCCTGCGTGTGATGGAATTTCTGAGATGGTTGATTCATATGGGGGAAATAAACAATAAATGAATGTTTGTTATGAGATGTTTCAAGAGTCCTTGTGTTCTCAGCTTCTTGCAGAGAAATTCTAGTGTAGCTTTTCTCTGAATGGCCTTAGTGTTTCCCTTCTGAATGGGGTTTAGGTATGAATTTCTGTATAAGAAGTTTTGTTCCCTTTGCTGCCCTGTTTGTTGCCCCTTGCCCTTTCTTTAATGATCAAAAATGGTGCAAATGTAGATGCTCAGAGTGGCAGGAGTGTCATGACTCAGGACATGTTCCTCCTACCCTCCCAAAACCAATCCAGGGAAGGCTGTGCTGGGCCAGCTGCTGCCAGCCAGCAGAGCCTGGCTCTGAGCACTCCCTGACAGGAACATCCCACAGGTTGGTTTCAGGCAGTCCAGCAAGGTAAGTAAGAAAACCAGGAGAAAAGGTGCAGAAGTGGTGGCTGAAGGTCCTGCTCTGTGTCTGTAGGGCTCAGTTTGTGGATTGCTTTCTGAAGGGCTCCGAGGAGGATTTCCCTGGGGGAATCCCATAGGATGCCTTGTGGTAGCTGTGTCTTCTTGGTTGTGCAAGGGGATCTCTTTGCCATGGCCTCATTGGAGGCCTTTCCCACTTTTTGTTTTCCAAGTTATTCCTTGGAAGAATGGTTTTGGCATCTCTGTGCACTATTGGGGTCTAATTTGTGTGTGTGATTCAGGTCTATTCTGCAACAGGTGTTGCCCCCAGGCCGTTTGCTAATAAGGAATGTGATTTTCTCATGCACTGTGTAAATTGTAGAGGATACTGACACCTGTTTTAATGCCCCCTGGAAATGCTGCTGTTACAGGTGCTGTGCATGGAAATGCACTCTTGGACTGTGGTCAGTGCAGGGCTGGGGCAAAGGAGGCAGGGTTAATTTTGGGGGTGGGATGGAAATGGGGTTGAACATGCCAGCAGGGAGGGCATCCAAAAGCCAGGCAGGATGTGGGGCTGTAGCAGGGGTTGGCTGCCCTGCTTGGCTTTCTGCCCAGGGCAGTGGCCCCCTGGCCTAACACAGCCAAAAATATTTTTCCAATAATACTTTGTTGTCATTTCTTTAATTATCGAGTCTTTATTGCCCAAACCTAGTTTTGCAGCCCTGTTTAATTTATTCTGAGATTTGTTATTGATTATAGATGAGCTTGCATTCTGTCTTTGGCTTGGCTTATCCTTTTCAAAGACAAATGTCATTTTTGGCAAAACAGCTGAGTTAAAGTCGCTTGCACTTTCTCAGCCCTGTGCTGCTCTCCAAACACTAAAATAGCCCCTTGGCAGCCTGTGCTTTCCTTACATTAACTGCAGTTTCAACAACCACTGTCACAAAAAACAACACTGTTCCTGGGCCATCATCAACCTTTCTGAAGGTGTTTCCATAAAATTTGTGTTCCTGAAACTTGTGCATGTTACAAGAACAGTGTGCACTCACTGCTGCTTTGTGATGTATTTTGTCAAGGTACAGAGTTCCCACTGGGTTTTCCTCCTGTCCTGCTCAGTATTGCTGAGGTTAAGGGTTTTTTTGGGTCTAGCACTTCATATTGTAGCATTAAGACCATGTTTTGCACTGTCAGAGGCATTTGCAAAATTTGGAGATTGTTTAGTGAAATTTAGATTTTACTGCTGGCCAGTTGCATATGAAGAAATACTTGTAAATGAAAAAAATAGTTCAGATTTTTTTTTTTTTTTTTTAGGTTTCTAAGTAATAAAATGCATCTGTTTTTCACTTATCACTTATTGCATGTGAGGTTTTTTTTCCCAGATGCCTGCTGTACCTTTTCACTTAGAAACTATAGCTGTGGTAAGTTCAAGTCTTTGTTTAAAGTTTCATGTGAGAGAATCAGAAAATCCTGTCAGCTTTAACAACTGTAAAGAAGTCATTACTTAGACAATGTAGTGCCTTGGGGGTAGCTGGAATCTTTTGGACCAGGGAGGCTGTGGGCAAAAGGTAGCTGGGCTCTAGACCAGGGCATGAAATACTGTGCAGGCAGATCAGAACTGGGGGCATTAGGGGTGTAAATCTTCCAGTCAATGCACAAAATCTTTTCTAGGATTTTTTCCTACACAGCTGGGAGAAATAAGCATTTTGCTCTGATTATACTCAGTGCTAAGTGGAGTAGTAAACTGAGTGCAGGTACTAGATTAGATTAAACAGTCTGGCTGAGGTAAAAGGGGAAGAGAAATCTCCAGATCACGGGCACAGTGTTTATTTTAGTACACTAAACCTGCCTCTTGACAGCCAGTGGGTTTTCTGTGATGATTATTAAACAAGAGGCAAACAGTTCATTTTATTTCTGTAGCCAGTGGAGGAGAAGAATCACTCCAGACCGAGGCATTACTTCCCCCTGCTGTTATTTTGTGTAAGGGCAAGATTTGCCATGAAAAACAGAAAATCCCACGCTGCAATTTGGTAGCTGACCCAGCACAGTTCAGACATCGTCCTGGTGCATCCCTTTTCCTCTCCAGTGAATCCTTGGCACTGTGTGAGTGGGACAGACCATGTACCCCAAGTGTGCAATGACTGGTGGCAACTGGAAAATGGCAAACGTGTTTGCAAGAACATTGGTAAAGAAATAAATGTGGAATTTTTTAAAAGATCTTTTTTTTTAAACTGCTCCAAGGGCAAATTAATTCCCCTAAATAAATCCAGCAGTAAGCAAGGGAAAATGAGACACAAGAGCTTATATCCTTTAAAGCACAAATGTATGTTTAAAACTGAGGAAGTAGAAAATTCTATAATAAAACTAAAAAAAATGTGAAATGAAATTAAACCTCTGGTTTTATTTCCAATGTCTGTAGAAGTTCAGGCCTGGGAAACTGGGTTAGGTGAAAGTAGGCTGTGTACTAACTCTTGTGTCTCAGATTTGGGCAGGCAGCAAAATGTGCTGTTACTGTTGTGATTGAAAGCTATCCTAAATAGGAATTTAATAAGGGATTCCCTCTTTCTGCAGAAAATTTTAGGACATAGAGTTGCAGTGTAGCAATCAAATGTGAAAGAAGATTGTGCAGCTGACAGGTAGTCAGAGCAACAGAGCTGCAGGAATCTGCTCTCATGAAAAAAATCATCTGCTAATTATTTTTCATCATCGAGGTGAACCAAATCATCTCCTTGATTCTTCATCAAATTAGGAGTTCTTGGAATTGATGATATGTACCTCATCAGTGATGTGTTGATTCAATATTTTTTTTTAAGATGATTGTGTTTATTTGACTGAGATGATTTAATACGGCATTCATTCACCATTTGAGGGGATTACTAGGTGTGCAGAAGCCTTTTCTCACAGAAATTCTTTCAGGATGATGCTGTACTTGAAGGAAAGATAAAGAATCTCTGAATCATAGGGATGAGTTGGGCTGCTGTGGTGTTTCTCTGGCTACAGCACTGCAGTGTCAGTTTGTTTTTCTTATCCCATTAGCGAATAATTTACGTGTGAAATTCTTGTTGCAGAGGCCCTGCTCCAGGAGTTCTCCTGTCTGCACTGGTAAAGAGCCTCCCTGAGTTGCCATCACTGCTCAAAATGTGCAAGTCACAGAGTTTAAGTTCTTGCTACCTTCTTTCAGTGGATGCCTGAGCCTGCAGCCTTTGGACAGAGCAGGTGCACAGTCTGGCCCTGAGGGCTCCCTGAGCGGCTCCTTCTCAGCTGCTGGGCAGGGAACTTTGGTTTGGTGACATTCCTTGTCACAAAGCCTTTCTGTGCAAGGTAATTCTCTGCTTGTCTGGAAGGGAGGGAAAGGGCAGGCACTGATGTCTCCTCTCCCTTCCATCCCTGTAGATCAACAGGAACAGCTTCAAATCCCAATTCTTACTACTGCCTCTGCAAGCTGAGAGTAAGAAGTTGTCTCTCCAGGGAAATTGCAGGTAAGGCTGGAGGTGCTGGGAGAGGATGAGCTGAGGAGAGCTGTGTCTGCACAGGGGAGTGAGGTGAGAGCCGCTGGGACAGGGAGCTTACCCTGGGTGAGGTAACTCCTGACTCCAGAGCCAGCTGGTCCTACAGTTGGGTTGTCACAGCCAGTGACTCCAGGGGAAGATGATAAAGCCTCCGTGGAAAAACCCAAATTGCAGAAGTGAAGCCAAAGCGATGTATTTATTATTATTATTATTTTCAGTTTTAATAATCCAGTGTCTTCTGTGACTGTACATTGAGGTGTCTCTTCAAATAATTTAATGTATGCAAAGACATCAAGTTCTGCCCATGATAATTTCATGTCAATGTTAGTGACAGCAGCATTTGAAAGGAAGGGAAGCTCTTGAGAGAGTACATAAGGTTTAACTTTTCCAGGCAACTTCCATGTTCTGTTAGAGCAGTTATTTGCCTGTGGCTTGGTGAAGAAAGACAAAAGAAGAGGAATCAAGTAAGTCCAGCAAAGGGATACAGAAATCAGTTTGGTTAAACACAGAACTGTAAAAAAACAGGGGAGAGCCTTTGGAAGAGAAGCTGCTCGTCTGGAGTTTCCCATGTCTGTTTTCCTGAGGTCTGCACCTTAGGGGTTGGCATTTGAGTAAATACCACCCCCAGCCCCACGGATTAGGAGATATTGTTGGCTCACCTGGGATTAGGAGCAGGTGTGGACAGTTTCTTGTACTGCCAGGTGTCCACTTCCTCAGCTTTAGGGAATCTCTTGATTAATCTGTGCCCAAGTGTGTGAAACAGAGCTTGGCTCACCAGGGTACAGTGCAGGTGGATTATCAGCAGCAGCTCATGGTCAGGAGGGGATGCACAGTCTCTCCCAGGAGGGCTGATTTTCTTTCACCTCCAGCTGCCGTCAGGAGTGTATTTATGGTATTTCTGCAAATGCTCTGCTGAGCAGTGCTAATCTTTCCTCTTTCTTTTTTGAGATGCAGTATTGAGCATTTCAACAGGACTTGACGATGTGATCGTTATTTGTTTTAACAGCTTAACAACTACAGAAATTGTCATCTGCCACCTCTTTAAGCAGACAAACCATTTCAGTCCAGGTCCAACAAATGCCAGCTCTTACAGATAAGAAGCAGTATGGTAGGGCAAAGGCTCAGCTGCCCTTCTGATTAGATTCTGCTTGGCTTAACAGGGAGAAGAAGGTTTTAATCCAAATAATCCTCACTAATGGTCTCAGGCTACAGTATAGAGGTTCCTCAGTTCTGCATTGTCCTTCCCTAAAATATCACACAATTCTAGAGAGGAATGAGATGTTCTCACCTGGAGATGCCAGGACACCTTTGCGAGGTTTTCGGCCACGTCGTGCTGGGAGAGACAAGCCCTGAAGCAGTGATACCAAGCTATTTTGTTTTCACATCAGCTCACCTGTCCCTGCAAATGTCATGATCTTACTAAAAGCTAAAGGACTTTTAAAAAGAAATATTTTCTATTGGCTTTGAGCTCAGGTTGGTTTGCATAAGAAATTGCTTCAAGGCCCTGACTGAACCTAAGGGGTTCCTGTCCTTCAAAAGGGAATTACATAAATCAAGATTCTGTCTATTCCCATCCTGATTTTCTTCCTCCTCTTCTTGCCTCTGCAAAACATTTGTTGTCCAGTTTATCTAAAGGAGAAAAATTGCATTTTCTTTCAGTTGTACAAGCCGGCAAGGCAGTGCTCTGTGTCTTCCCCTGACCACCAGGCAAAAAGATTTCTGGCATCCCATTAGGAACACCCAGAGCTGTGATGTTCCCAGTGGTTCACACTGCTGTGTGCACAGGGCAGGGTTTCAGTTGTTGCTTTTCTAGCACACACTCATTCTCTGTTGGCTAGCTCAGCAGTATTTAGCAATTTTCCCTTGTTACGTGGAAATAGTTCTTGGATTAGAATTCAGTCTCTCTGTGGAGTTAATTTGTTGAACCATGTGGTAAAAGAAATGTTATTTTGCCCTTAATCATTGTTAACAGAAACATAACCATGACCAAACTCTCTTGGATATACATATAATTTTCAATATAAAGTACAACAAAAGGCATTGTATTAAAAATTTCTATTGAGTGTCAATGGTTTTAGTTACAACCTATAAAATTACACTTAATGAATCCCATAATGTTTCACTTACCAGTGTCTCTGTCTATTACAAATGCTGAACTGGGAACTGCCAAAGGAGTATTGCACTGACTCTCGTAATAATAACAATAAAAGGGTTCATTGCAGTTGTTCCACATAATCCTCCATAACTTGCTGTTTCCAAGTTTGTGATCCTTTGATGCTTATTTGGCTACAAATGAAAGCCTTGTCTCCAGATAATGAAGGAAAGGAAGGTTGTCCTGGACCATTTGAAGTCTGAGAATATTTGATTCTTTTATTGTTTACAGCTAGACTTGAAAAGGATCAAAAAGATTTTTTCAGGACTAGCTTAGTGTAAAGGCTTCTTTCTGACTTGTAGCACAGGCAGTGGCCATAAAGAAGGTATTATCTTTAGGAATCTATTATGCAGTAATTAAAGCAAATTACAGATGGTTTCATACAACAGGGACAGGGAGTGGAGAGCTTTTTCAATATGGAAACAACTTCTGTATGTACAAGCCTGAAAGCTTGAATTCACCTCAAAACAAAGTTCTTTCTTTACTGAAGACTTCAGTTTATTCTTACTCTTTTACACCTGTTCTGGAAATCAGCAGACACCCATTAATGACTGCACCTGATTTCCTTCAGGAAACAATACCTAATTATCCAAATGGAGCACTAAGACACAACAGAGTAAAACAGATTAAAAACGTTTTCAGCTTAATTCTCCATTTGAATTAACTCCATTGGAATGAAATTTCTCTGCTCTTAGGATCTGAAGCAAGTGTTTTAGTGTATAAAAATGGAGGAGAATTCCCCTAAAGAATCTTCTAACAATCCTTACTATATTTTGTTATGTTCAAAGGCAGCAGGATATACAGGCAGCTAAGCCCAGAATATCAAATACTGTTGAGAAAAGGGCATTTAGATCCCACGTGGAAGAACACAAGAGACAGTGGCAGACTAGGAATGCATGGTGAGTCCTGTTTCTGATGGATTAGCATCTACTCAGATGAACTAAAGCCAAGATTGAAACAAGGACAAGGTTAAGGCACTTTATAGATAATTAACCTGTTTTAAAGGAATTCAGACCTATTTTGGGACCAATTTAGTGAAATAAGCTTATATTTCCTGACCAGACCCCAGGATCAGGGGTGTGTTATACCTGAGTCAGTGGCCTTGGGAGAGAGATAAGCAAGATGTCAGCAGAGCTGGGGTTACACCAAGACCAAGAGAAAACCTCTCCCTTCTGACCCAGGGAAGGGGTCAGCAGAGCTTGTACTGAGCTAAGGGCAAACTTGGTAAGGAGGTTCACATGTGGGGTCCTGTTGTGAGCACAAGTTTCTTTTGGTAAGGAAATTCATCTTCATTCACAACTGAAAATGAACTTTCCAATGACAAAAGCATTTGAAGAATTAAGATCAGAGAAGAGAGAAATCAGAGAGCCAGTCCAAGGCTAGGACCAGGGTCTCTGTGAAGGATTTCCAAATGACCAGGATCAGCCACCTGAAATGCATGGAGGACAGACAACACTTCTTCTAAATTTGGGGAAGAGAGAATCTCCATCTAAACCAGTGAATAAACTACTGTCTATTCCTGATGGACACAGATCTTTAAGGTCTTACACCAAAATGCTCACCAAAAGCAACAGGAGAATAGAAACATGAAAGGTAATGTCTTGAACTCTGTTATTTAAAAAAAGCTATTAAAAAAGCCTCTTATTGTGATAACTGCTACCAAGAATCCTGTGTATTAACAGAATATGAAGTGTTACCTAGAAAACCTTCACTGTATTTTTTCACTGCTCATTTGAAAGGTCTTGAAATACTCTGACTGGGAAAAGGGTAGAAAAGTCACGATCTCACAAATTGTTTCTAAAAAACTCAAAAAACACACTTATTTATGACAGATTCTACTTGGTTCTATTTACAGAGAATCCTGCTGCTAATGGAAATTGATACTGGCACTGACACCTTCATAAAATGCTACTGAGGATGAAAATGAACCATCATTATCACAGCTATGGGCAGGTCTAAGTAGTACTGGCTGCCAGGTTGATATGTAAATATGCGGATTCCTGTATCACAGCCACGCATAGCAATGCAAAATTTTTAAAGGAAAAATTGTTATTGCTACTGAGAATATCCTTCTCAACCTCTTTACACAAGTAATAAAAATCGTGCAAAAGCTATTCTGGACCAGTACCTGGAAATTCCAATTTGTGTTTGTTGGTAGAGGTAGGCAAGAGAGCTTCTGACAAATATCTAAGCACAACATGTTCAGCAGAGACTTTCACCTGCCTCTGATTTGCAGGCTGAGAAGCACAAATCATGTGTGACATGTCTAGGCAGGAGGAAATCAACCACCAGTTACCAGCTGATAAAGCCACAGAACAAGATGTTTACTCCCATTTTGGTTTCTTTGGTTTCTGGTTTATTTTCTTAGTATGAGAATTACTACTTTTATAACAACAATGTTTGCTTAATAAACCATTTTGCTTTTTAGCGGCACATTTTTCTGTAATAACGACACTGATGTTTTTGAATTTTTATTTCCTCTTCTAAGTACTGACATTCCCCTTTAAACATGAGGTTACATACGAAGATATTTACCTTAATAGGTAAATAAGATATTTACCTTCAGCTATTTTGCAGACATTTGATGTTTAGCAGGACAACTTGTTTCAGCTAGTACAAATAAGGGTTTTCCCTTTCACCTGGGATTGTGTTGTCACAATCTGTGTCGTTCTTCATATGTATAAAAATGCTCCTTCAAATAATTTGCATCTGGAAACTATTTATGCCATACATCAGTGGTGTTAAACAGAGGTTGAAGTGCATGACTGAAGCTACAAGATAGTGGCTTATGCCACATTTCACAAAAATATTTCAGATACTGCCATGGATAAAGACAATACTCCCACCAAAGTTCCTCCTGAAGCGGAAAAAAAAATAATTCTTGCATACGATGTCTAAGCATGTGAGGCAGATGCCTGTATATTTAACTCTGCAAAACACAGAAGGCCCTGCTGGGGCAGCCAGTCTTTCCAAAACCCAGGCTGCACAAACCCTTCTGGCTTAACAGGAACTGACAGTAATTCTGGCAGCCAACACTGCCCTCCAGTGTGGGTCGCGTTAACTTCGTTCTGAAACGGCTTCCTTCTTCAGGGTTAATAAATTAATGCAGCGTGCATTGCTGAATGTGTCATCCCATTAAACTTTAAGATAAGTATTTATTTTATTTTAAGAAAATAATTTTAAAAGCTGTCATTTATCAGCTGTTACTCTCCTTTCTATGAACTACTGTAAAAATATAAAGGAATGTGCAAATATATTATTATTTGATTTATCATTTATGTTTGTTTTATGTTGCATTCAGCATTTTTTGAAAGTTCTGCAGACCCACTGGATCCCCCTCACAGAGGATGTGTTGTGGATTTGCTTTATGCAGTTTTATTTCTATATATAACAGACACAAAGGAAGTCAATATTATTTCACTAGTCTCCCTGCAGCTTTCTGATAGTCCATATAGTATATATACATATATAATAACAGAATACCACCCTTTCAAATCAAAAATTCGCTCCAACACCCTCAAAGCATGAGGAACTGTTAATCTCTACAACTCATAGTCAATACACTGCTTGCATGTACACAACACCTCACTCTCCTTTAGAAACAACTGGTGTTACAGGCAGAGCTGATTTTAATTTATCCCTGAATTATCTTTTTTCGATCATTCACCTGAATTTCAATCCCAAATGTCATTAAAAGAAAGCATTAATGCTAACACAGAGTTAGGATACTCAGTACTCCCAATCACCAAGTTGCAGAAAGGTTTATTTAACCCCATATTCTCTGTTTATTAACAGATTGAACAGCCACAGGAGTTTGCATTTCATGGGAAAGAGAAGGGGTGGAGGACTGAGGGATGTGTCTGTGTGTGTCCCTGTGTTTTGCACTGTAGACAGTTTCCAGTCCAAAATGTGTGTATACAATTCCTGCTCAAATCTGTCTACTTCAGGACTGCCCACCTTTTTGCAGAATTTGGGCAAACACTTCACTACCCTGCTGTGTGAACACTGTGTCACGTGGGATATTCTTTTAATATAAAAAAGTATATGTTATCCTAAATTAAGACACTCCCCAGAATTATTCAAGGACATGGTAGTGTCAAGGTGCTGTAATTCTTTATCAAGACATACCACAGAGAAGGTGGCTGGAAAACCCATTCCAATCAAGAGGAAAAGCAGGTAGGGCTGAGATTGCACCTTCAGTCGTCCTGAGAACAATGCATGATCCCATTGGTTCCAAGCCCTGCAAAGAGCTGGTCTGTGATGCTGTACTTACCCCCGCAGCAGCCATGGTCACAAACAGCCTCCAGTGCTGCATGAAGTGGTGCAGCCCCCTCAGTTCTGGTGCCCGCTGCCACGCTGAGCTCCCCGGTTTGTATCTCATCGGATCTGTGAGTAAATAAATGCCAGTGGAAATGCAGCTCGGCTTGGCTTCTCCCCAAATCCCTGCTGGCAGCAGCAGTTGTTCCCAGTCTTTCTCTGGCAGCAATAGGGGAGGTTTTGTGCCAGGCAACTGCCAGTGTCAAGGGTCAGCTCCACAGCTTCTTGTCTTTGTCATGAGCTCCCACAGCTGGCTGGTATCCATTTATTCTATTCTCTTTTTACAATCAGCTTGAGACTTTCTGCCACACAAATGTTGCTTCCTCCTGTGACCCCAGCAACCTTTACTTGAAATGATCTGTGCTGTTAGATCCGGAGGTAGTTTGGCTGTGACCTGGGCATCGATTCAGTTCCTGTCCCCTTGCACCACCCTTGTGGAGGGACACAGATTTGTCAGATGCCATCAAAGGTGTCCTGTCCCTTCTCATTTTTGATTGTGCACTGACACAGCCCCAGAACTGACCCCTGGGGTTCCCCCTTGGCTTCCAGCTGGACCTCAAGCTGCTGATCCCAACCCTCTGTGGCCAGTGCTTCAGCTGGGTCTCAATCCACTTTCTAAGTCTGTCTCCCAAAACATTCTCATGGATGAGCTGCTGAAGTACAGAGTCAAGAGCCTTGCTAAGGTTGAGGTAAACAACATCCACTGCTCTGCTTTCCTCCACCAAGCCAGACATTACACTGGAAAAGGCTGATGGGTTGGTGAAGGTTGGCTTATCATAAGTCCTTGCTAGCTCCCAGTCCTCAGGAATCTACCCCATCACCATGACCACTCCAAGATTACTGAACACTATCCCCTAGCCACCCTTCACACAATATTAGGAGCATTCCTCTTCTGGATTTATTAGCTGTGGGCTCCTCACTCCTCATTTTTCAGGAGGCTATAATGGCAGCGTAGAAAGCAATTCCCATTTTAAAATTTTCACCCATAAACCTTTTCACTGGAGCACCAACAGAATAAATTCTAATTTACAGATTGCTAGTCCCAAGGTGGTAATGTCAAGCCACAAAAGAGCATAAGGCAATCACATTTATGCCACTTCATCTGGGAGAGGCAAAAGCTGAGTGTCTGCTTCAACAAAGACGTGACACACAAACATGTTGCCATTGTTTTCCATTCACCCTAAGAAAAAGACCTGAAGGAAAAAAATGCTGGTTTTGTTCTTGACCGTTCTCCAGAGACATTTTCTTCTGACTTGAAATCAGGACCAGTTCTCTGATCAGTATCTTTCAACGTCATCTCACTGCTCCAAGTCATTCCAGTGGACTGCTAGAAGCTTCCTGAAAGATGAACATTGAGAGACCTTCAGGAGTGAGGATAAAAGTACCTCACATGACAACATTTTAAGAATTTTAGTGAAATGGGAGTTTTACTATTGTATAGTTTTGCATCTCTTGCACAAATGAGTAAAAAAAAAGTTAATTCATAAGCCTTCTGTCCTCCATTTTTCCTCAGGAAATTCTAAATCTCCAAGCTGATAAATCACTTCTCCCTGCAGTTCTTTTTAAATATAAATGCTGGAGTCCTATTACACTTTTCTAGGCTTCAAGTT
>WEKY01038839.1:104298-135258 GCA_013390045.1 Picathartes gymnocephalus
TAATTTTAATTGAGAAGAACTGCTGGTACTCAGTCTCTGGTGGGAAAAAGCACAGGCCGAGGCAGAGTCCTGGCTCCCTTCTCCCACATTATTCACTCTGCTGTAGTTAGAAGCCAATGCACACTAATTGCTGTGATCCCCCCATTTGGTTTTTGACTTAAATAGCCATCTGTAGGGGAATCTCAGCTGCTTTCAGCAGCCAGAAGCACTTGAAAACAGCAGCCCCTAACATTGTTTAATTTTTACTTTGAGGTCATGAAAGAGACCACTAACTGTTTCAATGAAACTCCATAGGATGGGCTTTGGCTGGATGATTTGTTTCTGCTTTAGGATTTAATTTGAACAATATGGACTTTTCCCCATTAGCATAAAATAAATCAGCACTTTGCACTAGTTTCCCACGCATCACTTTCCACAGGCTGCCAGCATTAGGGATCATGTGGACAGATGACAAGCACTCAGACTACTTACATCTATTCCAGTCCACTGGTCACATCAGCTCCTGGTTTTGATCATTCTTTACCTTGTGTATCACCGTTTCTTGCTTCCCACAGTCACCAGGTTTCATATACACACGTGCCTTGTAATTCAGCCACACGGCATATTTAGACAGTCATAAATTCGAATCAGGTAGCAAGAGTTTGAATAATAAAAGACTTTTTTTTCTCAGTAAGGCAGTTTTTTGAAATACACCATAGCTCTACTTGCAGGATTTCAAGGAGATCAAGTATCATAAGTCATATTTTCCTTCCCCAGCTTTCCATATTTGTGTTAGCACATAAAATGCTGCTTTATATAGAAATGATTTTGTTCCACAAGTCTAACTGAGATAAGTTTGAGATTTACTGAGCTGGAGTCCAGGTATGGCACTTCATCTTCAAAATCACATGGGATGAAACAAATTATCCAAGTTAATGAAGGGAAGCCATCGAGCTAGCTGGAAAGAACAGGGTATTTTTCCATGACAGATTTGCAGGCTCCTCCTTCCCCACTCCTGCCATACTGCCCTGTGGTGTAGGGGACATCACCACACTGCTCCGAAGCTGCCCCATCCCCTTTCCCAGCAGCCCTCCAGGCTCCGTGGTGCCCTCATCCCTTCCCCACAGCCATGCCCTGCTGTGAGCTTTCCGTGTTTGCCCACACCGCTCCTCCCTCACCCTCAGCAGGACCAGCAGCCTCCAGTTCTGCACCAAAAGAGACAACAGAGAAAGGGGATTCCTGCTGGAGCAGCAATGATGGGACCCAGTAACATCCCTGCTGTCAGTGCCACTCTGCTTGGTACATTTCCTCCCGTGCAAAGCAAAGCTAAGTGGGCATACTTGGGTGTTACTTGTGCAACCATGAGTTCTGAGTACCAAGAAACCACTTAAAAATAGCCCCATTTGCTGGATTGTTTTTTTTGCAAGGCAGATATGTCCTAAACCGTCTATGAGTTAAGACATAAGGATACAAAGGTTTGGGGAGATTTACAAGTTTAAAAAAAAAAAAAAAAGGGAACTTAAAACTATTCAGAAACTAGGGCACAGGCAGGAAAAGCACGGGATTCCTGGCTCTGGGTCCAGCAGACAGGGTTGGTGATCTTCTGGGTGTGCCTGTTGTGGAGAGTTTCTACAAACAGCCTTGCAAACTACAGCAGAAGTCCCAAATATTTATAAAACATTCAGAAACATTCAGCTTTTTGCACCAAATGAAAATATGTATCCTACGCTTGGTCAGTGGTTTTACCTACACATTTCTATGATCATCTGTTCAGATCCAGCTACCTCCAGTCCAAATTAATCTGCAGTGCTTCTTGTCCAGACCAGTCTGTATACTGTAAACTCAGATGCCAGTGTTAACTATGAAAGAAAAATTGGACTTGCTGAGGAAGGAAGTTGAATATGTATCTAAATACCACAATAAAACAAACTGCAGATGCTTCCCTGAAAACCACGTCAGATTAGAGATGCACATTTTTTGCTAAACACTTCGTGCTTCAATTGGCAGCTCCAAGCTAAATTGCTCTGCCTAACCCCAAAACAGCATATATACAGAAGCATCAAAATTTCATGCAGAAGTGTTTTTTGAAAATGATGGGATTTTTTTCTTAAGACTCTACACGAACAGACTAAACATTTCCAGTTTTTTTAAAATATACAAAAGTCAGATGTTATCCACCTGTTAATCACTGGGATCAGATAGAAAAAAACCCAAATTGCTCCACGTTCACATCTGAATTTCTGGTGTGTGTATGTATAAAACTTAATTTTGTACAACCGTTAGAGCACTTTAGATTGAACCAAGTAATGAGCTAAAGAAGTGGCTCCATATTTTGTATTAACAAAAATCACTTTCTCTGTTTTGCTGGGCAATTCCAGCACAGCTGCAAGCAGCCTCTTTGGATGCAAAGTCTCCCTTTCCTGCGTTCACCTCAGATTCCAGTGCTGCAACAGCTCAAAGATGGGTTTGGTAAGAGTTCAATAAGCATGTGCATTTGTTTGTATTTGCACAGTAGATTACAGCTGGAAAAAAAAGGGGTAATCTTTTTGTTTTATGGGAGGAATTGAAAAAGACCAGTGCTATAGACAAGGATTTCATTAAGATGAAGAAATTCCACTTCTCCAAAGGAAAAAAAATGAAGCTTTGCTTGAGGATCTTTCATGGAACGATTTGTGTGGTCTTTATCATTTCAAGCTCTTAAAGTATGCTAGCTGCAGATTTGCATGATTTTCTGAACTTGTCTTGGAATTTGAATTTGAGTTTTTCTTTAGCCTGTTTAAGCCCTGAATTCCATTTCAACCAAGTAAAGACAATTGTTGATCAAAAAGCTGTTGCACCAGTGTGCAATCTTCCAATGACATCTGTCAAAACTCTAACAATAGGCCTAGAAGGAGACACTAAAACTTGACAATCAAAAAGATGAGCTGCAATTATGTATCATTGTCTCATGTTCACTGCATCTCCAGAACACATATAGAGCGTGGTTTTTGCATGTCAGCAAGTATTTCCATTACCCCAAAGTACGACCAAAATGTCTCACAGTGATGTTAAAATGCTGGAAGCAGCAGAAGAAAGCAAAGATATTTTTCACATCAGAAAGTGAAATAACCTGAATTAATAAAATGAAATTAAGAATCGGTTAAGGTGGAGCAAACCCAGATTATTTAGATAGTATTTTCCATGCTTTTAAAACTTCTTTTTATGTAGTTGGTTTACTCTTATTTTTCACTATCCCTTCTTCAGACCAGAAGTGGAAATGATCGGTTAATAATGAAATCTTGTCAAAGGCTATGGAGTGGTATAGGAGAGCAGGAGATGCTGTCTCAGAGCACATAAATTAGGTTATTTTTGAGGGAAAGATTCTTATAAATAAACCCAGTATTATCTAGTTGTTATTTATGTTTTTCACTTGTATGTCAAAGCACCCCTAAAGGGAGTCAGGGTCCTTAGCAGGAGGCCTACAGTTCTTTTGGAAAGAAGAGAAACATCATCTGCAGGCAGTTAGTGGCCAAACACTGAAACGGAGTGCAATTATGAATAAGCTGCTGTACTCATCACACCTTCTAAAACCACGAGGGGAACAATCAGAAACAATTCCAATGGCTGGCTGGAACAAGAGTGGAAACACTGAGAGAACTTCTTTCATTTTACTGAAGCAGAAACTGGCATCTGACTACATGTCTAGGAAGAAGCCCCCCCTAACAGAGTACTATTTTTCATTTGTACCCCATTAATTAGATATCACAGATGAGGTAGAATAGACACAAGAGCTTCGTATTCTAGAGTTACATGAAGGTAGGGGCAAGAGGAAGACTATTTTCCCTGAAAAAAACAAGGAATAATTTTGATACTTACTTCTTTTTTATAAAAGGGTAGTTTTTGCATCCCATTGCAAGTAAAAAAGATATACTTCTTAACTACTGAAAGCCTCTGAAAATTTTCAGAGAAGTCCACACCAGGCTGATTGGAAGAATTACTATAAACAAGGAGTGTTTTGCCCAAACATCTAGTCAGGTTTTTCTAAATTCTTCCTCAGCAGCCTGTCACCTTGATGCCATTCTCACCACTGCCATTACACTCTATAAAAAACTACATTTCTTACACTGGAGTATAAAATTAGATTTCCCTGAAATTTCTGGCTGTCCATTGGTTTCACTGTGGTTTTCTGAAGTGAGATGCTCATCTTCCTGACTGTCATCTGAAGAGACTATGGTGTTTGAATTGCTGATGAAAATGCACTGTCACAGTATTTGACCACTTTTTTTTTTTTTGGAAGCTTCTGTTATGGAATTCTTAGCAGGTGAAGTGCAAATCTCTACTAAAAGATAATTTTCCAGTTTTTAGAGAATTTATCAGTCATTTGAAGCATGATGCATATTGGAAATGTTTAGGACACTGCTTCCCAAAATTTGAGCCCGTTCTAGAGCTCAACTTTTTTCACAGGTAGGGATTTTTGTTAGGTTACCATAGAAATGAGTGATGAAGCAGAAGCTGTCTCCTGATGAATAAAAACCACCAAAAAATCAACAGCAACAAAAATCTCCCCCATCAACCCCTGAAATACAAAGTCTTAGCAAGAATTCTCCTGAAGGGGAGAAGCAAAAGATGATTACTAACATTTCCCATAGGGTGCATCATTAGCTTGCATTGCATTTGGTTATTGGAAACCATATATATGGAAACACAACCAGACAGCAGGGCTGTAGGAATCAACATAGGGAGGGCTTTTATCACTAGGAAAAAAAGTTACTCATATTTAGAAATATCCAGGCCTTCAGACAAAAGTCCTCTTTCCTTATTTACCCATTATGTAACATTCAGAGTCTGCATGATTTCCTATTCTGTCTTGTGAAGAAACATTTGAAAGGACATGGTTTACTGAGTTGATTTCGGTCTGAACTGGAAATACCAGTTCATTTGCACTTTTCTGTTAACCAAAAGGCTATCAAGTTAAAAAAAAATAAATGGTAGGTATCTTCTAACCATCAAGCTGGTACTAATACACTGACTTAAATATAATTAAAGCCTGTGCCCAACAGCTGTGCTTGCAAAGCTGCTGAAGGGAAAAAATATAATTTCTTTTTTAAAAAATAATGCTTACATCATCAATATTTGGGCCAAAACACTCTGAGTTCAGGGATTACTTCAAGCTACAGTTTTGTTTTTCCCATTATAAGAGCAGTCCTTGGTTACTCAAGGTCACACATAAGCTCTTACTCTGAAACAGAGTCAAAGCTAGTCCTTTCTAACATTTTGACACCTCAAATCAATACTTGTGACTTTGGTTTGTAGTCACCTTTAGTTTCACATGGTTAAACACTGAAGTGCTTGATTTCATTCTCTAAATCTCAGCATTTTCTTTTAATTTCCTTTTATCTGATGCCTTCAGCCTTCCAAGCCACCACCTCCAATTGTTTTCCCTCACTTCAGAGACTTCATCATTGTTGGTTGCTTATTATCTTGGCTGCTTTTAGCCCTCAGATCTCAATTCCCCGTCTGCTCTTCCAGTCATTGGTCTTTCAATACTCTTCTTGCTATTTTAGCTTTTATAATCTTCTGGACTTCTTAGACCTATTACTTCAATTTATGTAAACTATTTCTGTCCCTGATCTCTGTCCTTGCTTCATTCTTGTCCCCTGGGCATCTGACATTGTCACTAAAGCCTTATACTCTTGCTTAATCTCTCCATTTCATTTATTCTTCACATGCTCCCAGCTCTCATCCCAAATTGAAAACACAGCTTTTTGCTGTAGCATTTCAGAACTGCACTTCTTTATTTCTTACATCTTCGCAAAGGGGGCATGTGTATCTGTATTATTTATATGCAGGAGACACTTTGGTCATGCACGTTGTGTGACTACATAAAAATCACATTGTTCTGTGCCTCCACACCACCTCTGAGGGTTCCAGGATTCTGTGCAGTGGAAAAGCACAAGGGAATTTTAGAAGAGTGTATTTTCCACTGGCAGCTCATTCTGAGCTGAAGCGAGTGCACAAAACAGCGACATTTTTAGCTGTGAATCCAAATGAATTTTTTTTTTGTAGTAAAAGCCAACCTAACCCTAGTGTTCAAAGGGCTGCTGCTATATCCACTTTCTTTGGTTGATACTCGGCCCAGCCACATCTACCTCTAACCTGCCATTCAGCTCCAGACTTGTGGTTTCTTTGAATTTGGCATAATCTACGTGGCTGCAAAATGCTGAGCACCAGCCTCCACTAGTCTGGAGTTGTCATTAAAACCTACCTAAAATATCCTAGAGACAGGAAACTGAGGGTTCTGTGAGAAGCAGATACATTCTCAGAGAGACAGATCCTGCCACCAGACGGTGCCTTAGGAGGAGCCTGGACTGCTTCCTAATGTTCTCCTCCCATTTGCACCATGGGCAGAGAATGAAGTGCCTTAGTAGGGGAAGATATAAACTGTATTCCTTGATGAATAAGGATGAACTCCCTGATGTGATTTTTATTTTTCTTAATTGACTGGTTTTTACCCAGAACAGAGCAAGAAACAGAACTCATTAACTGTAACATTAATGAAGTCCATGAAGGTTGGGATCAGACTGCTATCTGTTCAGTTATCAGAGTCCCTGAATCCAGTGCAAACATTTTGCAGAAGAACAGAGACAGGCATTACAGTATTGTCATTGAACTCATGACTTCCTTCCAAGACCGTCCTGTTAGGCTCCACTCGTGCTTCCATCTCACCTCCTGCACTCTCAGTGAATGCCCTTTCTTTGCCTGTGAAATGAGAGCTGCATCACAAGACAGGATCTTTGTGCACTTCACAACCCTGCTCACAAGAGAAGAACAGACAGCTCAGCACAGCTCACAAGCTGCAGGTTTGCCATGAAGTCGTCATCAGAGAGAAACTGGTGGCCTTAGCTGGCATTGGTATGGAAATAAACTGAGGAGCTGAACCAGTAGGCCATAAAAGGGTGCCAAACCATCTATCAGTGTTGTGGATAACTTTCACCTGTAGTTAAATTTTCAGCTATTTTCCTCACTAACACACAACCTGATTTTGGTGCCAATCATATTTGGCCTGTTTCATTTTCTCAGTTGGCTTTCTTGCAAATACCTGCACATTGGGAAAAAAAACATGGCCCTTATTGGCACTAACCAAAATACTTGTTAGTAAAACGTGTGAGTAATATCCAGATTTCCAAATGCTGTGACCCCTGTCAGCATTTCTAGAATCAGTTCAATTTGCCTGCTAAGTAAGTTGCCTGTAACCAGGGAGTCCCATTTCTCTTTTGCTTGGTTAGCATAAAATATGCAGAGCAAAGTCTCCTCACCTCAGTTCCACCAGCACAAGCTGCTCAGGAGCTTGCTGTAAAGAAATAATCCATTTAGGATTTCTAGGGGAAACTAGAAATGTATTTGATATGAGCCTTCTGTGATGGCTCATATCAAACACAGCAGACACGAATACTCTACAAAGTCCTGTTTTACTGCAACTGGTGGCCACCTTCTCTTTTATGTCATGGCAACGCATCCCTCAGTCTTTCTCTTTTCCCTAATGTGTTACTTCTTGCCCATACTGGGTGTTCCTGAAAATACATGTCTGAAAGCAAACCCTTAAAAATTTCAGTCACTACAGATCCCAGAAACTGACTCAGCTTCTTAAACAAAAGTATTACAAATATGTTTGAAATAGAAATTTGAGGGGTTTAATAAAATCTAAAAATAGTTGGTATTTTACTATTTTAAAGGTAGCTTCCCCTGCCCTCCCCCCAGCTCCAGACCTTTCCTGATTGTATAACAAATGAAAATCCTGAAGAGAATATATCTTTAATCTTTGAAAGCCCTAAAGATGCTATGCCCTAATTTCAGTTGTGTATGTACCGTTTCCCTTTCAGTCCTGTTCCTGAACTGAAGCTGGGCATTGGGATATCAGATCAGATAGATATCAAGGAAAGGTTTTCCACCCAGAGGGTGGCTGGACACTGGAACAGGCTCCCCAGGGAAGCACCAAGGCTGACAGAGTTCAAGAAGCATTTGGACATGGTGTGTGACCCTTGGTGATGGTGCTGTGAAGGGCCAGGAGTTGGACTCAATAATCCTGATGAGCCCCTTCCAACTCAGCACATTCCATGACTCTGTAATCTCCTCCTTCTAATACTGATTCTATGCACTTCCAAGAAGTTGCTACTTCTTTTTTATGTGTCACTTATTTTAATGAGAATCTTTCTGATGTTTACAGAGTATTTTTCTATCATCAGGGTCTATCACTGGTCTTGGAATTCAATACGCAGTTAAGAAAGAAAATTCAGCCTTCTGAGTCACTAGAATGTCTCAAGGTGCTAATATTCAAAATGCAGAGGTGATAAATAAATTCTTCTAATTGAGGTAAGATCAGAATTTGGGATTTGTTAATCATCCTCATCATAATGCCATTTAAAAATGCACTTATTTAATGCCAGGATTATACATCTCGATCAAGATGTGTTCTGGGGTGACAATGGGGTGCCTGTGAGAGGGCACAGCCAGCCAGCCTAGGTGTAATGAGGCTGAGGGAGGAATAACAATGTCCCTATTCATATACCCAGACCCTGCAGCATCTGAGCCATCTGCTGCTGAAACTGCAGATCTGGACTGAAGAATGCCAGATTATTTCCCTCTTCTGTTATTCAGACAGCACTTCTCTTTTGACATAACTTGCAGGCACCAGGCCTATGCTCGTTTGTTCTGTTGGAATCCTAGAGAAACTTTTTACTGTCAGAAGGCACTTTGCAAGCTCAGAATAATGTGCCACTGTGGAATTATAGCCCTTAAAAGAATACGCCAAACTGGATGAAACTGTAAAAGGAATTCCTGTGTTAACACAAAGGGGATCTAAATCTAGAGTTCTAGTTCTAAAGAAATTGCACAATAGAAGAGAAGAGCACAATATCTGTAGCACAGAGCAAGTGAAACGAAGCTCAGTAAATTGCTCCTGTGAGTGGTCTTGATGACTGCAGTCAATTAGTGGTGTGAGAAAATTTTGCAGTTTGGCTCACAGTTCCAATGAAAATTAATTTCGTTTAGAAGTGATCAGCAACACTTCTGAAACCTCCTGAATGATCTGGGCTTGAGCCCCAAGAAGCACAAAGCATCATGGCCAACTTCTAAAAAGGTCACATTGTTGCTTAACACCACTCAGTGTGGACACCAGTATTGCAGAACATTACAAAACCTCTGCTAGATGAAGATGGGCTCCTTGTGCAAAGATCACATTTTTACCAGCTATTAAAGGTGGTGGAATAAACAACATAAAAATGCTTTTTTCCCCCGAGAAAACAATGATCTCCTTAGTAGTAAATGAAAGCCTGTTACAATCACTCACTGACTAAACAGGGTTGATTCCTTTGAATATTTTTACTCTCTGCTAACAGCACCAATTCTTCTGCATTCTGTGGACAAGAGAGGGAGCTGGACTTTGATTTGTTTCACAGAGTTGATTTTTCTCTCTTTAATAATGGAAAAACAAAATGTTTGCACAAGTCAGGACTGGGCTGTGAACAACCTGGCCTAGTGGAAGTTGTCCCTACCCATGCCAAGGGGTTTGAAACAGATGATCTTGAAGGTTCCTTCCAGCTAAAACCAGTCTATGGTTCTACATACTCAAGAACTATGTTAACCAGAGTATGTGAAACACAATTTTTTCTACACTACTTATACATCTTCATGTTTACCTGTACAGTCTGTACAATTAAATTTTCAGAATTTTTGATGGAGGTTGCTACAAAATGTAAGAGTTAGTCTGATAAAAATTTCAAGTAAATAGTCCTCCAGAAATTTCTTTTTCATTTTTGTTTAAAGGGAGGCAGGTATACCTGAAATATATATAAGTACTTCCACTAAAATCAGCCCAGGCATTCCACTTATGAAGGCAACACTACAGCTACACAAAATGATCTCTCACTAACTGCAGGAAAACGTTCTCCTTGTCTGGTGTACTTTTGATGGCACAAACATGGCAAAAGAAATTCTGCTGCTTCTTGTTCAAAACATCCTTTTTATGCAAAAAAAAAAAAAACAACAAACCCCGAAGAAACCAAGTTATATCCAGCATGAGGTGAAAAAGAGGGTGTTGCCAGGGAGGGGCCCAGGAGAACGTATCTCTGCAGGGGCATTTCACACAAGCCTTATCACTGGCACACATTAGAATACACCCCATTCCTGCTTTTCTGTGTGGACTGGAGTCCCCAGATCAGACAGCACAGATGTCCTACTCTGGCAATGTCCCTACTGTGCTTGGGCACACACAGGAGGGAACAGAAAGCCATGCTCAATTATTTGAATACTATTAAAACATGATTCTGAAGTGATGTCTGACAGCAAAACTTACTGCTTTGAAATCAACTGCCAATGACCTGTGTCTTTCTATCCAAAGTGCTATCAACAAAAAGCGCCCAGTTTGCCTCCAGCACCATTGCTTCCAGCCATCCAGCCTGGCTCAAAGCTCACTAGCAGGAAGGCTTGTGAGACAGAAAGGTATTCCATGTGTTGCTCTGTGTCCCTAGTCAATGTTTTGCTTCTTGGCACGGACTGCTGAAGAACAGAGCAATCCTACAGAGTTTTGACAATTCACTGCAAGGTGCTTGCACGTTCTTATTTGAGGTGGTGTGAAATGGCCTGGCAGGGGTGGCTGCACGTACTCTCTGCCTAAATAAAGACACATATTGTTAATAACACCCTGGGCCCTGCAGTCCTTTCTCACCCTGTATAATATTTACCATATTCTATCTGGTTTCATTTTTAAGTCAAACCTCTATAGACAGGAAAACATACTGGCTGCTGCTGGATTTGTTTGTAGCATATATAGAAGAGAAACATTGGATACCAATAAAATTTTAAAGGCCTGAAGGATGACTTTGCATAAGAAAGGTTTTAAGTGTTAAAGGTGTCTAAGTTCTTATAGTCCAGCTTTCAATATTGATCATATTGAAAACTTTTTTCTCCTGTTCCTTCTTCTTCTGTTTATGAGACAGAGGTTAACGCAACTTGTGGTGAACCTTTCAATTTATGCTCATCTTTACGGTAAGCAAGAGTAAATCTTTAGGTTTGACCAAGGTGGCTAATGTTTATAAATCCCGGGATGCACATAACTAATACAAGTGACTATGTAAGATATTGTCCATGTTCTTTAGCCAAACACATCCTTTTTGCTTCAAACTTGTGTTCCACACCATAGATTCCACACCAACTTTTAAAAATTTTGTAGAAACTGTAAAAATTGCCATTATTACCCCAGAAAGTACAGTAAGCTTTCCATTTCAGCCTCCAGTTATTAAAAGCAGATGTGCTTTCACATTTTTAAAGATCTAAACATTAAATCAGTGCAGTATAAGTCACACTGTTAGTTTGGAAGACAAAGAAATTGTGGTAGGGTTCTATAGAATCATGAATGACAGGGAAAAGGGAAAGAAAATTGTCCACTGGTTTTGCTCATAGTAGAAAGATGAAGAGGACAATGAACAACTCTATTAGATTTTTAAAAGGGAGGGAGAAGAGATCTTGAGCTGTGGAACTCATGCCTTCCTCATGTTGTGCTGGTCAAGTCTGCACTGCTGAAAAGGCAGAAAATTTGAAAAATGCAAAGTGAGGAAGATCCCCCACACCTGCCTATGCTTATTTTTTTGCTAAGGCACCTGTTCCTAGTGCTGCTGGCTGCAGTGTAGAGGGCTTTTTAACTTTTTGCAAGTTATCCACAAATGAAACAAGCTGCTGTACAAACACAACTATCTAGCTGTGGTAGTTGTTGGAAACTGGAAATTCAGAGCTTGAAGGGACCTGCAGAGACTATTCAATGAAACTTTCTTCACACTGTGCTGGTAATAAGGGTAATTTGAGTAATCTGTTTTTAAAAGTAGTTAGCAAGGTTTGAGCACCACTTTGGGTAGTTTGCTTTTCTCTTCTTGTACTCAAAGAGACTTATTTCTAAATGATATAAAACTCATTTCCTTCAAATTGAGGCAATTCCTAATCATCTTTCCTATAGTGGAAAAGAACTGTGAATAAACTAACTAAAAATGTGCTTACCTTTCAAATGAGCGTAAGGACCATTAAATCACAGGTAGGATGTGCTGCTGGTCTGACTTCTACATCCACAGCTTCTGCTCATCAGGGGTTTCCTGATTTTCACAGAGTTCTCCCTTTCCATTCATTTCCAAATCAGAGCCACAGAACACGTGTCTCTCAAGTTCACTGTTGCCTTGTCTGAACATGTCTTTGCAATACCATCTCCCCTGCTTCCCAGAAAGCTGGGACTGCCCTCTCCCCCATGGCCCCATCATTCCCATGAGCTGCTCCTGCAGGGCTGTGGGCCAAAAAACCCCATTTTGTGAGCACCTGTCTCAGGCCAGGTGCTGTGTTGCTCAGGCTTCACTGACACAGGTAATTGCAAGCCCACAGGTAGTTTATCTCCTAAGTACTCAGTATCCACTCCTCTGGGACTGGCCACCCAAGGTAAACTTTTTCAGCAATCACAAATGTCTTAAACAGTGCAATAACCAAACATGGACACCAAATAACAAATATTAAATATTATTTCTAGCACACAAGTTCTGTAAAAACTCAGAGAAAAATACAACCACTCTGAAAGCATTTTCAAAAGCAAAGTTATTCACAAAGAGGCTTGCAAACATCAATTACAAATCACTGTAAACACAGTCTATGTTAGTTATTCCTCACAAACATTGGTTATTCTTATTTCCTCTGCATTCAACTAGCACTGTTTGTTGCCCAAGGCAATCTTGATCTAATATCTAAAAAAGCATTTTAGCACTTATTAAATTTCCTTTAAATGAAAGAAAAACAGAAGATGCACATTAAAAACAACACCATATAGGAAGCAGATTTAGCCCAACTCTCCCACCCTAAATAATATTGCTACATATGTAATTCATACAGTTAGCTCATTCTTAAACTCAGAGTAAATGAACAGAAATGAAAAAGACATTGTTATCTATGGAGCTGATGGAAAAAGGGATGAACTTTCAAATATTCCTTTGCATTTTTTTTCACAGAAGTCATCTGAAAATCTCTTTTTGGCTTTCATGAAGAAATTACCCTTATTTGTAGAGAATGTCAGCTGGCACCTGAAATGGAAAGCTGACATGGAGTTCTTTACTAGTACAGGGAAAAGTAATACTGGTTTGAGAAGATTTACAGAAAAACAGAATCTGTGTCTTCCTGCAAATTTACAGCTGTCAGAGTAGCTTCACTGCTGGGGGACTTACACACTGCATGCTTTTAAATATTTATCTTCACAGATAAATGTAAGCTAGGGACATACTACTGGTCTTGCCCTCCAGACCAGGAGCTCAGTCTCAGGAGTAAGGGTCACTTGCCAAAGCTCACACAGGAATATTCTGATGGAGCCATCTCAGACAATCCCCTTGCCTCTCTGCTCTTCTTGTCTGTACCAAGTTACTGCAGGGCAGCCCTTTGGGTGTGTCTTCTGGGCCCCTGATTCCCCAGCTCCTGCTCAGCCTGAGCCCCACAGCACTCACTGGCTGCTGAGGGGGCCTGGCACCAGTTACTGCTACTCAGTCAGGGGCAGAAACAGTGGAAGAGTGACTCTTGATTATTATTCAACCTATTTTAAATTTAAAAACCACTTCAGCCTGGAAACCTGAATTTTATTGGATGATACTGTCACTCTTCCACTGCTTCTTCCCCTGAGTAGCACAATGAGCAAGCAAAGGTTTGCAGTGGTCATCTCTGAATAATGCCCGGGTGGGTACATCAACGGTGTAATTTAAAATAAGCTGTAAACAATAAAAATGTCTAGACTAGCAAATGAAACAATGCCTAGGAAACTCCCAGGCACTGAAACAGCACTGTTTATGTTGGTAAACTAGTTGTGGCCCAAGCCAGATTTTGGAAGCTAAAACCTTCCAGGAGCCATTTCCAAGAGGAAGTTCACAGGTGTACAAGCACAAACAGTGGCCATTCCAGCTAATCTCAGCAGTGGTGGTGTTCCTGGGCAGATTTAATTTCTTGGAGAATAGTCTAAGTGTGGCATTTTCCCTAACAAGGACATTGCTAACTTCAAGAATGTAATTTTTTTTTTTGCAGATACAGCTCTTTTGAGAGTGCTGATTAACTATCTGCAGTCGAGAGGGCTTTTCTTTCCTCCCGGAAGGTCATGCAGCAGCTCCCCTGCTGTTACTGCACTGCTCTCTCAAAAGGCCACTCCTGTTGGTTCTCAGGCACCGAAAGGGTTCTTAAGGACACTCCAGCCTCACCATGGGGGATAGGATTGAGTTCAATTGAACCTTCCTGTGAAAGAAACACAAATAGACTATTATCACTGCAGTGTGCACCTGAGCTACGCAAAGGCAAAACCAATAATGTCAATATAATATTAGTTCTCCTCATATTTTTCCTTATTATTAAATTGTTTCAGTAATAGACTATTTTTGCATATCTGTTTCTACAGTGTTACTGCATTTATTCTTATTATTAGATAAGTTACCTAATATTTTAATTTTTATCAATATTAACTCATCACAGATAAGACTGTCTGTGTTAAGTTATTATAGCATAAATGATGATAAATAATTATAGGATCTAAAGTAACTCAGGCAGATAAAACTCACTTGAACACTTCAATTATCATTGCTGATGCAGGACCTTTTATGAAAAAAAATTGCAAACCAGAAATCATTCCTACAAAAATGTGAGCAGGTCCCACCCAGGAAGGGAGGTCAGCTGAGGTAAATTAAATTTTGATTATAAGCTGCCTAATTTGAAAAATGCCATCCAGTGGTGAAAAAAGCCCCAAAAACTTCCCCGTGGAAAAGCAGCTACAGTGCAAATGAACATCAGAAAACTGAGTGATAAGTGGAAAGCTAAAATTTCATATTCTATAATATATACATGTTATAGAACATGAAATTCATTCAGTAACAAATATCCAAAGAAAAAAATTGGACTTACCTGTGATTTTTTCCATGCATACCAAAAAACGGCAACTATAAGAATACAAAGCAACACAAGGGCAATGCTGACTCCTGCCACTAGAAGAGCAAAAAGAAAGGTCACCGTGACTCTAAGCCATTAAGACAAGGAAAAAATTAATACCTACATTTGTGGTGGGTAATTATGCAGCATAAAATAGTTTTATGTGACATTAAAATATAGGTCTTGATTCTTCATACAAACAGAAATCTCATTCAGGTCTGGGTTTGTACAGAAATAAGCCAATCATGTCACAGATCATTACAGTACATTTATTTTTTTGGCAGTGCAAATATGTGCTGTAATTCATCTCAAATTTTTTTTTGTAAGCAACAGTTACTGCTGATCACAATATTTGTGTTACAGATTTTATTAAAAGAAAAAGGCCCAAATACTAATTATAGTAATAAGAAAGCAAATTACTATGGTTTATTCTAGTCAAGTGATACTCTCATTACTCAAATCACCAATGACTTGCAATTCAGGAGTGTCTTAAATACTATTATATGAAAACAGAGTTTTTCAGTCTAATGACAAATCCATACATAGCTTTTGTATTCTATAACCAATTGCAGTAAAAGAAGTTAAAAATTCAAAACTTAGGTAAAGAAAAAGTTATTTAAGCAGAAGCACAATATATTGAAGTTGTCAGCTTACCTACTAGAGTTGGCAGACCTCTTCCTGCCAAAAGGGAAATAATAAAAATTAGAAACTTGAGAAAACTGCACGGCCACGTGTAATGAAGCTAAAGCTGGTTTTCCTACCTCAGTATAAGAAGCAGAGAGACTACAAGAAGAGGAAAGAGGGAGGGCAGGTGAAATCCCTGAGGCTTCAGCTACTACTACCACTACCCCAGCAGCTGCTGTGGAGAGTACCACCACCACCCAAACCCCACAAAAGCAGGATTTGAGAAAGCATTAGCGTTCTGAGCCCACAACCGAGGAAGGTTCATGCAACCTGTAGCAGCGGTGTTAAGAGCAGAGGTGGGCTTGAGAAAGCAGTGGCTCCAGAAAGCCTCCAGAAAGCCCAGCGGGAGCAGGGGGGCATTTGAGACACACCCAGAGGCAGGTGCTGCACAGAGAGCTGTCACAGAAACAACTGAGACACTTCACAGGTCGGGGGGACCTTTGCTGCTGTTACCTTCCTCATTAGTTGTCTTTTCTTGGCACAGACTATGAAGCTAGCCACTGATCATGGAAAGTGCCTGACATTTTGTATTAAATTATGCATTTCCTGCCCCTTGAGAGACAATTATTCCGGCTGTGTTATTGGATATGTCTGAAATATTCTTTGTGCTTCAGCTTCCACCTTTGTAGAAACAGGTGGAAACCTGTTTAAATCAATCACAAAGGTTATATTGCTGCTAAGTTGGTTTGTGCTCGCAATTCTTCTGAGGAGAATCATTGGATGCAAAACAACAGCGGAAAAGTGGGAAAACGTATTCACAAGACTCAGGTGTGCACACTTGAGGGAAGAACTGACTGAGGATCTGAAGGAAGCAACAACTTAAAAAACAGACCTGGAACACGACCCTGTGGTTCCGTTGTAGGACTTTGTGTAGAATTTTGGACATGTTTACCACCTCCCTTGGAAGGTAATGTAGCCAGTAGTGTTCCTTGGTGGCTTGCAGGTGTTGCCGTTGCATCCTGAGTGTTAAAAAGATATCCTAAAATTAAAAAAAAAAAAAAATCAATAAATTATTGCTGGAGTATACCATACCATGTATTATTAAGGTTGTTTGGTAATTTCAGTTATAAGATTCAAATGCTCGTAACTTGGACAATCTTGCCTGCTGTTTTACATTTGGAATGTTTCCCTCCATCCCTGTTTTTGGTGTGAACGTTTCAGTTGAAATTGTTAAGATATTTCTCAGAAGAAGTTTGGAAAAACTCCCCTCACTGCCATTTACTCAGCTTTAAAAAAAAAAAAAAGAATTACAGATATTCTTCTTGGATATTGTTTCCTTGCTCTGGAGTAACAAAATGAAATCCATAAGGGAACAGTAGCAGAGCCTTTACTAGATTTGTGCTCTCTAAAAAAAGATTAGCAAATCCATTTTCATTTGCTTTCATGGAGGTTGATAGGATATAGCAGTTCAGTACACCTGCAATGTTTATTGATATATTCATCCTCATTCTCAGTTCTCCTCTTTCACTATATGCTTCTTAAATGGGAAGCAACCACATTGATGGAGATGATGACACTCATTTGCTTGCTTTAATTAACAAATATAATTAACACCCTGTCTTTCACATCACTTCTCCTCTTCAATTGCAAATTAATGAAAAATAATTGGAGAGGGGTGAAACTTTTCCTGAACTTTTTGTTAATGACAGGAAGAGAGGAAAACTATACCCTTTTATAAATTATTGGAGCATTAAGGAGATGCTTTCTACAGCCACAGTTGTGACATAAAAAAACAAACCAAAACAAAACCTCTTCTATTGAAGCAGAAGTTCCAGGAGATTCTACATGGACTCTGAAACATCAAAGGGAGGCAAAGCTTTGCCCTGTGAGATTCTTGGACACACAAGTTAAAAAAAAAAATTAGCATCATCAAACATCTTATTTAATTCTGGTCTCCCCTGAGATTTGCTATCTTCAAAGTTATTCTCAGAATTATAGCATCCACCCCAGACATAACATCCATCCGCAGTTTCTCTGGAAGAGAGCAAACATGTGCACCCAACAGCACTCTGAGAACGTGCAGCACTTTTTAGCAGTCCATTAAAGTTACTCCAGGGTTAGGAGAGAAACTTACTTCATCACTTGGAAGCTTTCCTAGGGCTCTGCAGAGCAGGGCACAGCTCAGTAGAGAGGGGCGATATACCTATTTCCATGGACTCCTTGGAAGAGGGATGGCATAAAGTCTCAGCCAGGCTTGTTTCAGAACACATGTGCCTTCATGATAAGAAGGTCCATTAGCCAGACCCCTCCACCTCTTTGCACCTTCTTAAAATCTCCCTCTATTGCTGCCTTTAGAGGTGTAAAGAAGAAAGTGCTTTATGTCTTTGCACCAAGCTAAGCCTATTTTTTTTTTTCTTTTTCACAAGGAGAAGTGTGCTGGTAGAAATTTATGCAACTGATACAATTAGTCACAAATTCTAATGGACAAACATAAACCCCTTTCATTATTGTCTTATATTATACTCAAATAATGTAAGGTCTCTCTAACACAACATTGTCACAAACTCTGAGTATCAAACATAAACCTTTTCGTTAGACAGAACTGATACAAGGGGTCCTGACAGTCCTAATAGTGCAAATGGCACAGCTGGGAAGTTCATGAAACTTGCAGAGGGAGATCCCAGCCATTCTCACTTTTACTCAGTAAATTTACAAAGTCTTTGTGCGAAAGCCTGGTGCTTATTGTTAAAAGGCCTGAAATAATTAAATTTTTTGGTTTCCTTGCAGCATCACTGAGATACTGCCACTGTACCTGTAACCAGCAGCGCAGACAAACAAAAAGGGACAATCTATAGGTATTGTCATTTCTCTAGTTTTATTGTTGATTGTTAGAACATTGATCATAACCAATATTAGCATTTATTTTTGTCATTCATTGATGAGTCTAAAATGACTAATGTTGCAACAAGTCTTACCTTTTACACTAGTACAGGTGTATTTCTGTACCTGCAGAGGATTTCTTTAAAATACAATCTAAATTATTCTTGAAGTTTTATTATTAAGAGTGCCACAGATATTTGCATGGCAAAATAATTGTGTGGTTTTTTCAGTATTGGTTTATTGATTAAGCTTAATTTACTGATAGAGATGTAATTAAAGTAATCATTCATGTGGCACAATATAAGAATGCACGGGCAAAACATTTTCAATTATTGTACTTCTAGATCAAGCCATATGAATTAACATGTACAATGTACTTAGAAATATTTTCAAAAAATAATTGCAATAATTGAAGAGGAAGTATTAGCTTAGAAAAAACATAAAGAAAAGTTTACTCACCTGCAAACAACAGAAAGAACACAGGTATTGTCTTATACATCCTCATCTTTTCGTGTCTGCAACAGGGCAAAAGCACCAGGGAAAACTCCCTGGGCCACTGTCCCCACAGCAAAGAAGTTGTGGGCGTTACCCCCAAAAGCCACAGACCCCGAAAGCCTGGCCCTGCTGTGCTTATCATTCTGCTGTGCTGCTTATTGGCTGAATCAGACTGGCTCCTGAAGCAGCTGTTCCAAGGGCTGGGATGCCAAATGGGCTCTGTGACTCCAGCAGTTTTGGATCTGCCAAAAAGAATTGTCACACTTTGCCAAGTGTGCAGGGAACACAGAAATCACAAGACCAACAGGTGAAGGGCAAGTCCTGTTCGTATGTGAAACAAGTTCTGAACTGCTCGTTTACGAAAATACTCCAGTTTTGATGAGGATATTCTCATATGCCACACCTACAGAGAGACTGTGCAGGTCTCAAAGCTCTTGGTAAGCGTGGGAAATGCATCCAGATGGAAAAGCCTGGACACATGGAAATGAAATGCCCGTTGATCACAAAAGTCAAACATTTTCTTTGGCGCTGGTCACAGATCATAATATACTCACAAATATTTAGTGCACCATAAAATTAAGCATTCAAAGCAAAAACAGTGCCAGCCTGTAAAGTGCAATGACTATTCACATATCTAGATATTTAGGATTATTTAAAGAAACAGTATTAGATCTTCCATGGCTGCTTCCCAAGTCCATCTCAAAACTGATGGTCAGTGTTTCAGATGGGTTGACAGAGGTATGAATTTCATCAGAGGGTATACCATAGAATATGCTGAGTTGACTACTGATAATTTGAATTTAAAAGAAATAAATTTGTCAAGAAAAAGGAATTTGCATGGCAAACTATCACCCTGCTGTCAAAATTACACCCTATTTCTCTGCTGAGACAATTTCTTTTGAGGTAGACAGCAGTACCACAGGGAATACTTGCGTCTCCCTGGACCCATGAAAAAGATACCAGTTGGACTTTCAGGAGTGACAGGCAAGCAGGAGTAGCAAGCATTTGGACAAATATCTCCATTCCACAGGACAGCATAATGCTTACAGCGACGTGTCATTAACAGCTTTTTTTCAGTGCACACCCTTATCTTTTATTCAGAACATTTATCAGGATACAACAGACTTTTGCAGTGAGAAATGCTGGTGCAATGTTTTCTGCCTTCCAAGTCCATTGCTAACCAGCATAACAAACCACTTTAAATATGCATCCTTTTTCTTTCAAAGGCTTTCTCCCAAAGACTGCTTGTGTAACAGACATTTCCCTCTCATACTTTGTCTGAAGACTATCTCCAGGAACAATTATGTTTTCTCTGCCTTCTTACAAACATTTTCAATGGAGTAAGAAATTAATATCTTAATGCATCTCCTGTGTACACAAATAAAACTTGTCTCATGCAAGAGACAAGTTTGAAGAGCCCATATTCTCGATGGAATACTCTGGAATTCCCTACCCTGGTTACCATATTCTGCATTTCTGAAACCTGCTGTCATTGCCATTGCTAGCAGGAATGCCAGAGTTAATCCAGTCTTCTAATTTTACAAAGTGCCACAGCAGCAATAGGTGCATTGTACAACAAACAACAGTGATTCATGAAACAAAGTGGAAGTAGGAGGGAAAATTCAGGAAGACACCTACAAACAAGTTTGCTCAAACAGCAAAATTCAGAAGGATTTTTTCAGCCCAGGAAGTTGTCCAAATATCTGGAACCCTTCTACAATCTCTCTCAACTCCGTATTCTCATTTGCAATCCTATTCCTGTCCTCACACATCCAAATACAGGCACCTCAGGATTCCTGAAGTGATAGCAAATATACTGTATAATTTGACTGAATAATAAGATTTATATTGTGTAATAAGACTTGATAAGTTTTTTCAGATCCTCTGAAATTTGCAGTTCCTTTCCCACCACTGGCATCTAGGAATGTTGGGTGTTCCCTTCCTTTTAGGAGTGGGATGTGACAGTCACACACACTAATTCTCAAGCCTACACTATTGTATGTGGTTGGGAGCTGTGGTATGAACAGAGAAATATGACTGGGAAAAATAATAACCATTACATTACAAACTCTATTATGTTTCATGATCTCCTTGCAAGACAGCTTCTATTTACTTATGAAATAGTAAGGGGCAAACCTCCTAAACTAAAGGGTCTTTGTAAGAAGATATTTACTCTGAGGTGACTCAAAAGCATTGCTGCTGCAGATTCAGTCATGCACACTGTAGCCTACCATTTGTTTTCTGGTCCTCATACACATATAAATGTACACCCACACTTACAGTTCTTTTTCCAAGCAAGTCTAAGGAGGTGCTCCAGGAACATCCCTGCTGAATTTTCCTTGGAAAAGCAGGGCTTATCCCTCTGAGGAACGAGCTGCCAGGATCCCTCTGGCACGTTTTTCCAGCCCTAGTTGCCTTCTGAACACTGCTCTTTGTTACACAAAGCCATCACCCACAACTGAGATAACTGAAAGGAGCAGATTTCTTGAATCTCTGTGGTTAATGAGCAACGTGGCTGTAACATGTGGAAGAAATTTTGTCTAGTCTGATCTGCAGCCATTCGCTGGTAGGTTCTCTCAGAAATTTATGCAGTGCCTAGCAGATATAGGAAGTGGAGGTAAGTAGTTAATTCCTCTTCCTGCTTACCTTGGCAGAACTACTGACACCACACAAGAAGTTTCAGCATTGTGGACAGCAAGCAATCACTGCTGTCTTCCACCTCATATTTGGAGAATTTCAAAATTAATCTTATTATCTTTGCCTTTTGAATTAAAAGTAACATGTTGGCCTGTTAACTCATTGTCACAGCAGTTCGTATGGGATGTTGTTTAATTTGAAGAAACTGTCCTCTTTATACTGGGAGCTGCAGACACGTATAACACAAAACTTCTGTCTCAAAGCAGCTTTAGTTTCATTTAAGTCTGTCCTGCTTTTTCCTACCTGCCAAAACTATGGACTACCCCTAATGCCTACAGGAACAAAGGAGAATGAATTATCTCAAAGTTACTGGACAAAATGATCCCTTTTATTGAGGAAGGACCTTTAACAGGCCTGGTGAAAATGTTACCCTCAAACCAGGTGAAAGTTTGCCCCCTGTAGCAACAGCTCTCATTTTTATGCTTCCATGTTTGTGTTACAGTGGCAAAGTCCTTCCTTCAGAGACTGCAGGTAGTAGTTTGCCTTCAGCACCACATACAAGTTGCTGAAGTGAGAGACTGTCAGCTATTTATTTTTTCACATATGAGCATTTCACTCAGGAACTATAAAATGCTTCATCCTCTCTGCATTTTGGAATGGAGAATAACACTGAGCCCCCTGTGTTTTAGTTCCCTTGATCTATTGACCACACATTTTAAGGACAGGCTGACAGCTAGCATGTCAGTTATTTCCAGATATCTGTCTCTGTCAAATTCAGAAATCCCAAGAAAATAAACAAAGTGCAGGATTATAAATACATGTGAAATCAGAGCTGTCAGCACTCTCAAGGATTTTCCATTGTGCCTGCTACACTATTTTTAAGCTAAGATTTCCCAGATGTTTAGTAGGAATGTTTAGAGAGTAAAGCATTTCATTTTTTCTGATGGGTGCAACATTCTTAAATTTAACCTATTCACAACTGGGGGGTTGTGNTTTCAAATTATTGTGTACCCTTATTTATTCTGAGGAAACATGACAGAGACCCCCTGAAAGGATGCTGCTCATGTGTGCTCACCCCAGTCCTCAGAGGCAGCACTGGGTCTGTATTGCTCTGAGCTGCAGAGGAACAGAGCAGGAACCATACCATGATTTAAACTACAAATTTTAATTATGATTAAAAATTTAAAGAAGGAAATTTTATCTGAAATGTTTATCTTACCACGCTAATTGATATAACCGAATACCTCCAACTTTCTGGTCAAGCAGGAGGATAGCTATGCATTTTAACGTAAGTAAGTATAGTTTGAACTTAAAAACAGTTTTTATGCTAGTTGAAAATGCTGACTGACCCATTTTCTATGCCACCTAAAGTTGTTCCTTTTTACTTGCTTTTTTCTTGTCAAACTGCACGTGAAAGAAAATTGGATTCCAGCTGAAAACATATAAAAGTTCTAGAAGTAGTAGATCTTATATTCTTACACTCATAATGAGTCATCTTATGATTTTTACTCTCTTTCTGGCTCAGAGACTGGATGGATGATTCAGCCTCTAAAACAATCTTAAAGGCAGGAAAAACCCCCTCTGAATCCTCTGAAGAGGCTGCTGTTGTCAGAAAGGTACTCAGAGCCTCCAGGTGCTTGAGCAGTGATGCCTCCAGCAGAGCAGTGCTTTGGCTTTCTTTTGAACACCAGCAGGACACTTCTACTACCTGAGTGCCAATGCTGCTTGTATTCCTCAGGCAGTGTGTTTGGATCACTACCACCTCACAGATCCTGGCCAGAGGACTGCTGCTGGACAGCCAGTGTGATAACAGGGTAAAAATGTTCACCTTAAGAGTGTTCTGCTCACGTTTGAATTAAGATGTCAGCTGTTTCCCGTGCCTTTATTAAAACACAAAATGTTTCCCCATTCTGAAGCTTTGCTGTACTTTTTAATGCAGTCAGCTACTGCAATTTACTCTCCTGGTAAGTTCTTATATAAGTTGCAGAAAGCTTAAAAGGTTGTAGCTAGGTGGCTTGTGTTCACTGCCCCCAGTGACCTCAAATGACATCAGGAATGAAGTCATGTAATCGGCTTTGCCACCCAACACACAGATTTTAAGATTGCACCTGCGTGTCTCTACGTGTAAGTGGATTTGGCATGGTTTATGTTACAGGGCAGCCCAGCTTCTGTACACACCTCCTCTCCTTCCCATTCCCACACTCTCTTCTGTCTCTTACACATCCATACACATGCTTTTACTCAAGAGATGTTCAATAACTGCAGTTCTTTGACCCTAGGCCATTAGCCCTCTCAGGACAGACCCAATAAACAACTGAAAGAGCAAAGAGCTTCAGGCATTTCATCTCTGGAGAAAACACCAGAACTCAGCAGAAGATGTCTGTGCAGTGATGAGTGAGATGAAGGCAGGTCAGAGTGGCAACCTACGTTAGGCTGTGAGTGGACTTANAGCCTGAAGGCCGAGCAGTGTGCTACGATATCACAGCAAAGCTTTGCTCTGCAACAGCAAGGGCACTGCAACGCTGAGCTCCCTGTGACACAGACTCCTGGCTGTGAAGGATAATGCCTTCATTCATCCAGGACTTTCGATTTAGAATCCATCTCAGCATCCTTCTGTTTTACAACATAATCGGAGAAGAGGGCAAATGCCCATCTCTTGTGTAAGGAATTACATTTCAGAGCACTCAAAGATACAATTCCTTCATCAACATGATGTTGAGGAATATAAGAGCCCAGGGATTCCTTTGTTTGGGGTCACTCCTCAGAGGCAGCTCGCGCTGTTATTGTTGTTGCACCATGATTAAATTGTTTAAAGGATCCAGGTGTCTGAGACTCTGGGAAACCTGAGAGTGGTGAGGGAATCTATGTGAGTTTGGGGAGTGTAGCTGTGAAGGGGCCTTGGTCCAAGCTAAGGCTGTGTGAGTGTGACTGCCAGAAGGGCTCCAGGATGGTCAGACAGAACATGAGAAGACTCAAGTTCACATTCCCAGTGTCCTTTACCACTAACTAGGAGACTACTAGGAGCCTTTTAAAACTCGATTACAATGCAGCTTAGGAGTGGTGGGCAGGATGTGAGAGCAAAACTTGTCAGGGGAAGTTTAAGTTGGACATTAGATAAAGGTTCTTCCCCCAGAGAGTGGCTGGGCACTGGAACAGGCTCCCCAGGGAAGTGGTCACAGCACCAAGCTTGAGTTCAAGAAGCATTTGGACAATGCTCTCAGGCGCATGGTGTGACTCTTGGAGTGTTCTGTGCAGGGCCAGGAGTTGGACTTGATGGTCCCTTCCAACTCAGCATATTCTGTGGTTCTGTGATTCCTGCTGTTGGTTAGGGTACAGTCTTGTAAGGAGAGATCTGAAATTCCAACCTTGCTGTAAGCATGATTTCTGTACTTTATCTTGTTTCTATTAAAATATATATCTGCAAAGTATTAATGCATGCATTCAGTTATTAACTCCTTCATACACAATTTCCTAGCACTTCTCTCTAGCAGGCCTCTCTCCATGCACAGTTTAATCCACTCCTGTTAACACTGAGCTAGCTGCTATTTGCACATCACTGAGTTAACATTAGCCAAAGAAAATTTCTCATTACTTAAAGTCTGAGTCACAGGCTGAGACGGACTTCATGGAAGTCAGATCTATCGAAGCACTTTGCCCAAGAAACATGGAATGCCTGGACCTTTGTAACTGCCCACCACTTTCACAGCTGACAGGATAGCAGTGAAGTTCAGAGCTGCTTTTCTGTTCAATCTCCATTCAACAATATTGTTGTGAAGGAAATACCTAAGATATATTTTCCTAAATTTATGCCTTCCCACAGAAAACAGCTTGCTCGCATGTCAGAGTGTGCTACATTAAAAAAAACACCATAATAACTAAAAATCAAGCTCTAAACGATTGTGGTACTTAGGCATCCCATCTTCTCAGCTGAATTCCAGTTAGTTAGACAACAATGTTACCTATTTAGGCCTCATGCTCGAAGGTCATCTGCTCAGTAGTATGTGTTGGCTGGAGCACAACATTTCCCATGTAGGTTTGGTTCCTTTTCACAGACTGAGGAAAAGACAAATGCCAGAAACAGATGGTTCAAATGTGAATAATCTTGCACAGCATTCATTTTTACAAATAAGAAGCTTTCTAGTCTTACAATTAGCATAAATATTTTGCTTCCCCTAACACATTAACTTTCTTTATTATTATTTTGCACTTAAAATACTGTGAATTGAAAGCCCAGGTCAGAATTTTTAACACTGCTAAAAAGGACACAGCTTTATTGCCCGTTCTTTCAAAGCAATGCTCTGGCAAAATTTTGAATACCTGTTCTTGTCCTTGGGCACTAGAGGTCACCAGTGGAACAGACACGAGGAAAGGGATTGGTTTTTATAGTCCCCCGTAGTACTGAGGCCTCAATCCCTCTCCTGTGACTTTCATTTAAGTTGTTACTGGAAGTCCTTTGGCAACTCGAATTTTGGAAGAGTGAGATTAAACTATTTCTTTCAAGCAAGTTATGTCTCAGATGTATAGCTGTCTATCTATTTGAAAGAGATGGGTGTTTCTTGAAAATATGATTAATTCATCCCTCTGATACTTGAGAGTTCCTTGGCTGATACCTGCTGTATTTGAGCTCTGAGTAATGTTGTTGAGACAGAACCACAGAACACCCAGCAGAAACACATGTTGTTTCAAACGAAATAGCATGGCCCATTTCAAGGAAGAAACAGTGCTCCTTTACTGGTTCCATGTGTGGTGTGTGAAGGGCTCACTGAAGCAGAACGTTCAAGAACATCAGTTGCATTTTTTGACCAAAAGACCACACCATCTTTTAATACATTCAGGGCTTTCCATTTCTATGAGGAACACTTATGTCAAAAAACTCCCAAAGTCCTCTTGCATGTGATGAGGGTCAGAAATGCTTAGAAATCTATGCTTGAGCATAGCCATTCCCTTAGAGAAAATATATCCAGATTTTAACTTCTAAAAGATGAAAATTTGCTTAAAATGTTTCTATCAGATCAGTAGTTAAATTTAACAACCATCAAGTTTATATACTTTATCGGTTATTTATGTAATGCATGATACTAATATAATCCTAAATAAGAAGCAGGTTTTTTAAGCAATGATTCACTTTATAAAAGTGTTGGATTGGTACAGTGCAATAAACGTATAATGTGTAACAAACATACTGCTGCAGTTATGGAGACTGATTATAATCAAACAATTCTCCCAACAGAAAGACTTCTTGGTTCATTGAAAGTTATTGCCGTGTCAAGTATCAACTCAAGGATTGTTTTGTCAAAAGATTTCGCAAGATTTTGGATATTATACCTATAACAGATTGAAATTTTGATGAAAAGTCTGTTGAAACTATAAATCCTAAAAACAGTAAGCAGCAATAACACACAAGCTTTTTGCACACTTGCTTTCTTCACTCAAGTTTCATTTGACTTTTAACTCCTTTTACTTTGAGGTGCAGCACATAAAGAAGTTTTGAACAAAGTTAAAAATTATGCAAGCAGGAGGAATCTTAGCCTTAAAGGAAGTAAAAACAACTGGACACTATATGCTACACATTTTCAGTACTTTGTTTAAAACAGCATATTGATGTACTTAAAACACTTCAGATCCGTGTCTTATTTATGATGCTGTAAACATACAGAAAAGCATGAAAGTCACATTTTCCACTGCATCCAAGAAGAGAAATTTAAAATTACTGCTATTGGAAATCTGGTTTATGAGCTGTGTGAAAGGTGCAGTTAAATGCAGCACTATAAACCTTGGCCTACAATACCCTAGGTGTAGCAACTCCTAGATAGTGCTAAAAAAAAGAAAAATCAAACTAGATGGAGACTTCTGGCTACATTCTGATTTTTCTACATTCTTCTGGAAGGAACGTGAGAGCACATGTGAATCTAGCCCACATCTCATAGATCCTTGTATGAGCAAGACACAAACCCAGAAAACTGCAATATGGAAGTTAACACAGTACTTATGATCAAAGGTAAGCAGGGAAGACAGCTCAGCTCAGCAGGGAGGAGTATCAATGGGTTTTGTGAAGCTTTGTGAGTCAGGCATCAGATATGGGATGCAGAACTTTGTGGAGGGTCTTGTGAGCTCCTGCAGCTTTGGCTCATGGGGTTTTTTTCCCTTCTCTCCTCCTCCCCCTCCTCTCAGCAGCCCCCACAGCAAATGTGAGCTGAGTGTCAGCAGAGCTTAACGTGGCACACCTACAGCACTGCCATGCCTGTGCCCAGCCCAAGGTACCCCTTACACCAGGACCAACACACAGAGGAAGAACAAAGCACCAGCAACAGCTGTGAACTGGGCTTGCATGGGGAATTCACCATGGGGCAAATCTAATTGCTTTCAGCTTCTTTTGGGCAGCCCATCCGTGCTACACAGCATCAATACATGTCAGATATGGTCTTTACTGCCCACAGGATTTATCCAGTAAGTCTGAACTGGACTTATCTAAACAAAGGTTATTTTTTTACTTAGTGCACTCATAAGAAGGCTGGTACCAGTGAAGAAGGTTAGATACTGGATTATGAGATACAGTTCTGCAGAGATATAGCTTTCACCTGCCTCAGTTCTCTGTTGCCTGTACCCAGCATTTGGGGAAGCGTGTGTTCTACAGACACAAATGCTGGTGCTGGCACAAGACAGCAAACACAGGAAGGGACAGGTGGGACCAACCCTTCTGGCAAGTCTGAATTAGCTTGACTGAAAAGTCTATCCCTGAACTGCAGCATATATTTTATGAATATGCACATAAAAGACAGAAGTTGGCATGAGAGTGGGCCCTCAATTTCCCCTTTAATGTAAAACATCCAGAGGTGTTGATATTCAGGGTATGCTGCTAAGCTCATCTCATGCCTTTGTGGATGTGGGTAAGGGCAGTAGCACATGAGGCTGGCTATGTAGCTGGATTTGAAGAACCAAGGAGTTTTTCTTGCTGATCTCAGGAAAGCTTCTGACATTTTTACTGTAATAATTTACTACAGTTTTCATATTTGGTGGATATATGTAGGTCCTGGAAAAGCTCTTCTGTATTTACATAAATCTACTATAAACAAGTCTCATTTACCTTCATCCACCCATCATAGAGTTCTGTAACTAGAGGAAATAAATATTGTAACTGGCAAATATAATATTTTATCCCTCTGGTCCCTTCCCATTTTCTTAACTTTCATCGTCTTCCAAAATTATGTTTCTGTTTCGATTATTCAGTTGTTTTGCACTTTGTTTTTTTCCCCCTGAAAACGTCTTCTTGGTGAGAAAGCTCTGCTCAGCTGGAAAACAGCATTCTGAGGAGCAGAATACATGTTCAGGTTGGTGAACCCAACAGATGGGCCGAGTGCATCAGTTTTCTGACCCAGCTGAAACTGTCACTGGTTTGACAGGATCAATGTGTTTCTCAAATCTTTACAGCCTTGCTCCACCTGCTTTGTGCTGGCCTTGCAGAACAAGGTAGTTCACTTGGGCATTTGGGGCTCTCTCTGTAGCTGCAAGTGGCTCCCCTCACCCAGGTGCGGGTCTGTGCTCCAAGAGAAGAGGTTGCACCCATTGCCACGCTGGCTCAGAGGAACCTGGCTGCTCATGCTTCTCGAGAGCTCTGGCTTGCTGCATAACTCAGGCTAAATCCTGGCACAAATAAATTGCTTAATCTTGAGATCTGAGCACGCAGCGGTGTCAGCGAGGTGACAGAGGCAGTTTAGAACTCCCTGGGTGCTTTGTTCCTGAACCCTCAGCGTGCAATTCCAAAGCTGTTGGGGTTTTCCAGCAGGCCTGTGCCATACCAGGAGTGAAGTTAACCATTACAGTTATCTTTGCTGTCAGAGCCCCCGCAGTCCAGGCAGGAATGCAAGCACAGGCTGGTAGCCAGCTACCCTGAGACTGTGGAGCTGCTGGACTTCAACAGAAATGAGCTTGTAACACACAGACTATGTTGGTGGGGGAAGGGACAGCACTCTATCCATGGCCACCCACTGCCTAGGAAAAGTCTGGCAACAGGGGTGTTATTCTTGTTCCATTGGCAATCGTGGAACTTTTGCTAGACTTGATCCTAAATGAATGCATTTTTCTGACCCAGAGTCCTTTTATGTGGTTCGGTATGGAAAAGTGCCATGGTATTTGTCACAAGAAGTCCTCGCTGGCTAATCTGTTTTTAGGATTGTTGATGGTTTGTAAATTAGAATTATTAGTCAAACATTGCTCTGTGTGTGCAAACTCCTACAGACTGGGCTATAGGGCCAGCATGGAACCACCCTTCTACCTATGGCAAATTGTTTTGACAGAAGGGAAAGGTAGTCAGAGCAAAACCAGAAGGGTATGTAAGCAATTTACCCCTGACATCTACTCTAACATATCTTAGTCACTCTATTTGCCATGAAACGTTTACAAATCTCCAGTAAAAGTGAACCTCTTGCATACCAAAGCCTTGGCAGGTCCCACTTACATGTGCCATATCTCTGTGGCAACTGCCTTGCATTTTGTCTCTGTGTTACACAGAACAAGGACATGTTAGCAATTTAAAGATTAGAGAGGTAAAATCAGGTGAGTGTGCTGGTTCTCTTTAATCAAAGCACAAGTCCTTCAGTAGTGCATCAGCCTGCCCTTGCCAGGCTCAGCTCAAGGAGGTGAGCTGAAAGCAGCATTTAGAGGTGAAGAACCTTTCACAGGTGCGTGGCCATAAATCCAGAGTCAGAAAAGTTCTGTTACTGACAATAGACTGAAATAATCAGAAAATGAAAGCTGGCAGGCACTTATGTAAATCCATGTGTTGCTGTGCTAACCCGACTCAGATGTTGCACTGCCACATTCCCTCACTCCCTTTGTATTCCAGATTCCTTGTTCATCCAATTAGCATGAGTAAAATGACATAAAAATATATAGAATGCTAAGTTCTATGACAGATAGAGATCTGAGTCTTGAACTGCAGAACATTCAAAACAGCAAAAACGGCTCAAACAATATAGAACCTGAAATTTTTTGTCATTCCACACATGACTGAGTTTCAGAGCCCCTTTGCCCACTCTCTGAATTCACATTCTTACATCAGAATGTTCCTGGGGAAATGCAGAATGGATGAATAACATAAACCCAATATGGATTAATTAAAAGAAAAAAAAAAAGGGGATTTTTTGGCCAGTGTTCCTCTCTGCCTCTAAAATTCAAAGCTTGAAACTCAGAATGGGCAACATCATCAAATGTGAAAGAAAAAGACCACGTTAGGTGCTCCTGATGCCCTGGAATTAGGCCCCTTTCAACTGAATGATGTTTCAACTGGAACACGTATCTTTTGTACTAGTGCCATGTGAAAGTCTGCCCCTGAAATTTTGGTAACTATTTTTTGCATCAGACAGGTTTTGATAAACTTTCTTTTTTTTTTTTTTT
>WEKY01038841.1:0-25642 GCA_013390045.1 Picathartes gymnocephalus
GCCTGGGAGTCGTGAGAGCAATGGCTGAGAGTCGTGAGAGCAATGGCTGCGAGTCGTGAGCGCAATGGCTGCGAGTCGTGAGAGCAATGCCTGCGAGTCGTGAGAGCAGTGCCTGCCAGTCGTGAGAGCAGTGCCTGGGAGTCGTGAGAGCAATGCCGCCGAGCTGTGTGCGGGCCGGGGAACGGTGGCCATGGCCAGTCCCAGCAGCTCTGCCATTTAGCCACAGTTCTGAGAGCACGGAGAGCACATTCCTCCCTCTGAGGCAGCAGGTAAAATACAAATATTCTGAGTTTTTAGGAGTTTGAACCCCTGGAAGAATTGGACGCCTATTTGAAAATTCATTAATATTTTCCTGTTGTATTGAATGCAAACTGAATCAAATCAGGAGCGTGCCCAGAGTGTTTATCTGAGCCCAGGTATATTCTGAGATGTTTTGTTTTATACTTGGGGATTATTTTATAATCTCTGGGTCAGAGCATGGTGCTGAAAACATCAGAGTTGTGGGTTTGATCCCTGTGTGGGCCATTCACTTCAGAGCTGGATTTATATCATCATAACTAAAGATGCACTCAGAGGTATTTTAATCACATATCTACTTGTCTGCTTTCACAGAATAACTAAAGTTAATTAAATTTATTTAGATACCTAGTCATACCGGATAACATGATAATTTCAGGGAAGGAGGGAAAGCTAGAAAGCAAGCAAAATCTAGCTTAAATTTTAAAAAAAAGATGTCAAAACAAACCCAAATATTGATCTTTATTTGCTGTGTGATAGTTTTAGTTCCAAAACAGAAAACAAATTATATTGAAACTGCTTATTGTGACCTGGGGTTGCATTCTTTTACCATTTATTCCTATAATCCAGCACAGGAGAGGTATTTTTCCAATCACCATGAATTTCAGCATTGCTGTATTTTCTGTGCTCGGTTGGAAATGCAGCTGTACTCGATTTGCCATGGGCAGTTATAGTCTGACAACAACACAACAAAAACTCATGGTAAATTAAATTATATTTGTGTTCCTTTTAGCTCTGGAATGTATATGGCAATCTGTAATTGTAGCAAATATCAAGAATGTTTTTAGAGGAACCTGGTGCTAATCAAATAAGGGCTCTCCTATGCAAATATTGTGTGATTTTGGAAGGTCTTTGCACAAAACTTGGGCCCTTTTCTGAAAGGGTTTTATTTCAAAAACAGAATCAAAGCGTTGCTGAGGGCTGTGACTCAAAAATGCTCATTCAGGCTTTCCTGTGGTTATTGATAATAAAGTCAGGATTTAAGGCCAGGTCTTTTCATGATTGTAACTCTAAAGTTAATTTATTCATGCAGTTCTTTCCAAAGTGCAGGCAAATCCTGTTATTTGTGTTTAATCTGTAGTAACAATCGAATGCTGAAAAATTAGAATTTGAAGATATTTAGTGCTATTTCTCTTTAATGTCATAAGGTGCAGTTACTTTGCAGCCACTGTCCCATTGCAAGGGCTCTGTTCCTCTCAAATAATTTCAAACAATTTGCATATTTACGGATAACTCTACAAAGCACAGCTCTGTTTGATTTGTTCTGTGGAAGGGAATTAGAGGAGATAACATCTGAAGTCTTTATGTGGTGCTTGCAGTGCAGTTGTGTCTTTTTGAAGGATTAATTTGAGAAGTGAAGCCTCTGGGGTATTTCTCAATATCAATCTGAATTTTCACACGCGGGCATCTTGAACTCCTCCAAGTTACTCAATGCCAGTCAATATCTTCAGGTTATAAATTAGTTCCTAATTTACATAATGGAATTTTGACAGAAATTAATGAAGCCTTGAGAGCTCTTGCTTGTGTAGCAGACTTCTCCCAGCTGTCCTCCAGAACTTCTCTTGGGAAAATCAGAGAAATTCAAGCTTAGGAAGCCAGAGTGCAGGTATTACAAAGTTTGATTGCTAATTGCGTTGTCTCACACTTCAGCTCAGTTCTCAGCTCTCAGGTGTCAGTGGTTTCACAGAGTTCTCACATTCCCTTCTCCCAGGAGGAAGAAATACAAAAAAAATGGTACTTTCAGCAGCTGGGACCCCAGTATTGGCACTGCTCCTTCAGTTCTCTGAGAAATGCTGTTCTTCAGGGAAATCTGGCACATTTTGCTGCCTAGGAGAGAAAAGAAGCCACTTTAGCAGTGAAGATGTAGGTGACAAATTCACTTTGGTATTTATCTTAGTTGTGATTTATTGCTATGGAAAAGAATTGAAAAATCAAAGTATAAAACCTCTGCTGGAAGTGGCCGAAATCTATTTTTCTCCGTTCAAGAGTCAAATATCTTAAAATTCCAACATATTAAAATATTAATCTGTAGATATTGTGGGGTTTTTTGTGGGATAAAAATAGCACTTAAGTACAGATTTGGACAGTGCCTCTTGTATGCACTGAATTCCTGAACTGTGCTACCAGTGCCATTCCTGCTGCTCTTTGAGGGGAGGTTTTATCGTTAATTTTTCAGCCAAATTGATGAAGTTTCCTGTCTGTAGAGCCTCATATCAGGATTTAAACAGAGCATCGTGAGCGTAAAAATGTCAGGCAAATAACCCAAACCTGACACAGGAGGTTATCTCACCCTCTGCATGGGGAATCAGCATTGTTGGGGTGCTGATGTTGTTATTCAGCAAATATTTGGGTAAGAGCAGAAGAGGAGGGGTTTGACTGATAATTTCCAGCTCCTCACACAACAGGAGCCCTCTTTTGTTTCCAGGCAGAGTCACAGGAAAGCAACTTGACAAAATCAACCCAGCAAGGACATAAAATGCAAAATAAACCCAGTGCAAGGCCTGCAGTTCCATCATAAAAACTTCTTTGAGCTGCATCTGCTTGGTGTTCCCTGAGGAGCAAATGTGGGGCTAATCCTTCTTCTTCTCCTTCTTCTTCTCCTTCTTCTTCTTCTTCTTCTTCTTCTTCTCCTTCTCCTTCTTCTTCTTCTTCTTCTCCTTCTTCTTCTTCTTCTCCTTCTCCTTCTTCTTCTCCTTCTCCTTCTTCTTCTTCTTCTTCGTCTTCTTCGTCTTCCTCTTTCCCCTCCTCCTCCTCCTGCTCCTTCCCTTCTCCTCCCCGGCATGGTTGGAGGGTCCTGGTGCAATACCAAGCTGCCAGGACCTGATCAAGGCTTATTCTTCTGGATTTTGGCTTTTTAGTTAATTTTCCAACTTCCTGTGAATCAGAGCTAGAGCTGGAGCTGTGGCACCGTGGGCCTTGGGAATGTGGGATAGAGATGGAATTCTTTGTTGGAGGGTTTGGGTTTGTTTTGTACAGACACTTAACTGGCTCTGGCTTATGGAAGATGCTGACAAAAATCGAGTGTATGAGAATATATTTGCACATGGAAGCTCAAGCTTCTGTTGCACATGGTGGTTTGGAAATTAAGCAGGAAAACCTTCTCTGAAAAGGCTCAGTCAGTGCTGGATTTTGGAAGTATTTATGCTGTCATGCTGCTTTTGTTTTAGTTGTCTTAAGTAGAAAAATACATAGCAATCAGGGAGTTGTTCTTTATTGTGTCCAAGTTGTCTTTTGGGGGATTTTCATAATTAAGTGTGTGGGATATTATAACATGTAAAGCAAAAAAAAAAACAAAAAACAACAACAACAACAAAAAAATCAATTGACTGTTTTTTCCTTTTTTTGCCAGGAGGAAAATAATCCTATATTGAGAGGTGTCTTTAGCTTGTTTGGACTTGTTAGTCTTAACTGAATTAAAAAACCTCTTAACTGTTTATTTTGACTGAATTTTTCCTCGTAGTTACACCTGTCCATTGTTTCCTTTGCTATAGGGTTTCTTATGGTATTGTTTAGAGGGAAGTCACATCCTTGAACAGGAACTGAAACCTGGTTTCTGATTGAGGTTCAACGTAAAGAAAAGGGGCAGTTTACAGGACAGGCCTCATTTGTGTGAGGCTGAACAAAAACCATTCTGCTGCCGTGAATAAAAGACCTTTAATCATAAGTCTTTGTGATTTTACGGAGCAAAAGTCTTGGCTTTTGTTCACAGGAGTGTGGTGAGTGTTGAGGTTCTGATTTTAAATTTCCTATGCAGTCAGAGGGGTCTTCATTCTAAGGGAACTTTTCATAGGATCCTGAGGAGGGGGTTTGGTTTTACAGGTGATTTCATTCCCCACTTTCACACTTGTATCTGATTTAAATTATTTTTTAATAATCCCGTAATTAAGGCACTGCACACACTTGGAACACATCAGTTCTGTCTTTCTAAGCAGGAAACTCTCAGAGGTGGAGAAGCAAAAGGCTGAAGACAGTGATGTTATCCCAGGGGAGAAGGCTTCAATCAGATGAGTTTCCCATACAATAAATGACATCCAGGTGTCCCTAACTGAATTTTTTTTATAATTCTAAGCAAATCTCTAATTAAATTCTTGACATTATGGAAAGGAGATTTTAAGGTGGATTAAATATGAAGGTGGAGAATATATGCTGGACTTTGTGCCTATAAAAGAGACAGCAAGATGAGGAAATGATATTTACAGAAGTCTTAGAGCTTTCAGAAGACTGTAAAAATTGAAATTCTGGAGAATTCATGCATGTAAATAATCCAGAAAAAAAATATTACAAGGAACACTGGATGTGTAATAATCTTTTAAAAATGTATTCACGCAGGACCTCTCAGAACTCTGGAGTGGTTGTGCTGAGAATTTGCTTTCATTTATTTTCTGCACTCTGCGGAAGCATCAGATTTTGCAGATATGACAAATGGTTGCTGCCTTTTCTCCTTCCCCTGGAAGCCTCCAGCTCTCCTCACAGCTCAGCTTCTAATCCTTTCTTTGGTTCTAAAAAAACCTGGAAAAAATTGTTCTAGTATGTGGAGAACTGAAAATATAAGGACATGGTGGTAACCAGCACCATGGAAAAAAGTCTTATTTTCCACTCTAATTATTACTCAGTACTTTTAGAGAGTAGTGGTAATAATACCTTCAGCATATTTTTTTGCCTTCTTTGTCGTTGGAGCAATAGAATTAATTTTTTAAAAATAAATATCACAGCATATCTTGAGGAGGATTCTCCCTCAAGGGGAAAACCTCGCTAAGTTCATGAACTTCTTCCAAGAGTAGGATTAAAATCTTGCTGGGCCAGATTTATCAAAGGCATGATTCCATGAGTGAAGATGAGCAAGTGAACAGAATTTCAGTCCTGCTAAGCCTTTACAGGCTTCTGATGTGGATGCTTGCAGGAACAGGAACGCTGGATAGTGAAATGTGGGAACATGTCAGTGCCTCTGCCAAGCTGCATCGCCGTGCACTTCAGCTGGAAAAGAAATGCCAGATACTGGGATGAGTCTGGGAGCCTGCAAATAAATATTTGGATTGGCCACGTCTTTAAAATGTGTTTCAATTGATTTTATTAAGGCTGGCACCCTTCCAGAGCTGCTGAGCAAACACTTTGGGATCCGATCCTTCATCGTGGAGATAAATGCCAAAATTCTGACTGACTTCAAAGGGAGCAGAATTGAGATGTCAGTCCCCAAAAGACACAGTGTGATGTTTATCTCCTGACCCGGAGGATCACGTGGGAGGGTTGGTTTGACAGGCAGGAATCGGGACCTGCAGGGAGGTGGGGGATTCCTCGGTGTTCCAATCCCAGGAGGCACCTGGGGCCTGGGCTGAGCCTGCTTTTAAAGATGTGTTCTCTCTTTAGATGTATTGTTAAGCAGTCAGGATGAGCTTGCACTGAGCAAGAAAACTCCTTCAGTGATCCACTCGTCCAAATTATTGCTTGCTTCAGTCTTTCCAGTCTGATTCTCCAGCTGGAGTCGGTGAGGTGAAACAATTAACGTCCTGCAGGAATAGCCACAGGTTGGCAGAGAGGGAAATACCTTGTATTAGGGCTTGGAAAAGCAAAATAACCTCTTGATGAGGAATATGTACCTGTCAAGGAAAATCTGCAAAACTTGGGGTGGCTGGAGCCTCACTCATTTGCTCTGGGACTGTTTGACTCCACGGCTCCATCTCCTTTTCCCTTTTTGCCTGTTGGGAGTTGATGTTGGATTCTGGTTGGGTTTTACTCCTCCCAGATCACTTTCCCACTCCATTTCCCAGTGCCAGTCGCTCCAGGGAGGGTCTGGGGGGAATTGAGTGATCGGGGCTAAATGAGGAAGGAGAGCTCAGAGATTTGGTGGGGACTGGTGGATTTGGGCTCATTTGGTGGAAACTGTTTTGCTGTTGATGGCTGGATGCTTCTCCTGTTCCAGGCAGCTTTTCATCTTCATCTTGAGACTCTTGGCTGTAAAACATTCCCTGGAAAATTTTAGATAAAGAGCCGAAATAGAGCTCTTTGTTACCTTCTTCCTTCTGAATTCTCCACATCTCGTCTCCCTTCCCGTGTCTCACTTTCTCTTCTGAGTCAGTGATGGCAGCTATGCCCATTTATAATTCTCTAATTTAAACATCATTTTCTTGTATTATGCCAGGCCGGGCACCAGGTTTTTAAGTCGCACTGATGGAGAAGATCATTATTTTTCTTTCTGCGTGTTGCTCACTACTCAGTCAATACATGGCTCGTGTAAGAAATGATACATTTAAGAGAAGTGGAGAGAAAATTTTCACTAATTATCTCTCTTATAAAACCTTTAGGAGCAATTTTAACATTAGTAACAATAGTTAGGTCTCCCACCCTCAATAGCCTGCTTATTTTCTTGCATTTCAAAGTCAGAATATACAGATATTTGTGGGGAGAATGTGTGCAGCATCCCAGGACCCAACACATAGGTAAAGGTTTCTCCTTTTGATGGGTGGCTTCTTTCTAGTTCAACAAATAAACAAAAAATAAAAAGTTCTCCTTTGAGCCAGAGATGGGAATTTCATTCAGCTGTGGAGACAGCTGATGTGCCTTGGGGCAAAATATGGGAAGAAACAGATGGCCATAAAAGGAGAAGCACTGGGGAATAAAATAATTGAAAATTCCAAGCAAGAGTTTATAAATAAAATCTGTGAAAGCTTACTGTACATCAGGAAAAATCCAAGTTACATGCCTGCCATGGAGACTCTTAAAGGGATAACCCAGGTAACTTACTGGCTTTGCATTCACAGTCTTGTTTTGGGCTTTGTGCTCGGTGGAAAATTTTGCCATGTTCCACAGGGATATGCACATCATGTGAATAAAAAGTATTTCTTTTTAAATTGCGTCTTGCCTGCATTTGTCTGCAGGATGTTTTGACTGTGTTAGAGCATTTTCTGCTCCTAAAAATTAATGACAGCGTGAGTCAAAACATTTAAAAATTCAAATTGGCATTGCAGAGTTGTGAACTCCTTTGGAATTTTGGAAATTCCTCAGACACATTCTCTATGGACCTTATAATGTCTCCAGCTACAAATATTTCTTCTTAGGTAGGGGAATAATTCTTTAGGATTAAATTAGTGACTGTTCAGACTTTCTATTCTGGCTCTTGGTGAACACCTGTGTGCATCCAGCCCAGGCCATTTTATGATTCTGTGATCCTGGTCATGATTTTAATTATTATATTTGAAAAGTCTTATTTGGTGTAATTTGAACACTCCTGTGGGTGCCTTCCAACTCACAATATTCTGTGATTCTGGGGTACTGTGATAAGGCACTGCAGTCTGCTGGGGCTGTGTGTCTGTCCGTCCCAAACTCTGATTTATGTGCTGTCAGAAAGGTTTCTCCTCCTGAAACTGAACTTCTGTTCACTCATCGAAGGGGGGAAAAAAACCCCTCCTTACCTTATATGTGTAGGTCAGCATAAAACATTGCATTTGGCTTCCTCTCAAGCAATTCTCTTTTATTTCCTCCCTGGTTATTTCTTTCAGTGTCTGAAGGAGGCAAACCCCGATGAAACGAGCACTGAGCACGTTTGAAAGGTGCAGCTTCCAGGGACCTTTCTCCATTTTGATGTTGTAAGAATAATTACAACGAGTTTGATGTGGAGCTGCTGCCAGAGCAGACATTCCAGTCCAGTCAGCTTGGAGCAGGTTACAAATACAGCGGGATGAGTCTGGGCTCCGGGCAGGGAGGGGAGTTCTGTTCCCGCTTGCCCAGCCCCAAGCGCAGAGCTCTGTGCTGCCGCTTTTCCGCGCTCCCCCCTCGCAGCCAGGAGCGCTCCGTCGTGTTGGCACTGGCGCTGGAGCTGCCTTGCTTTGAGCTTGAAAGAAGCACTTTTATCATTTCGAACGTGCAGCCTGAGGCCAAAACAGCCAGAGCAATTTGGGAGGTTCAGCAGGAGGCTGGAATTCCCACTGTGCAGCCCTTTGGAGCAGGGATTTTCACAGTCCCCGGTGGTGCTGTGCCCTGCGTGGGCAGCTGAGCTCCACTGGCCGCCGGTCCTTAACACAGCAAAGGTTTGTTGTGAGAGCTGTTAGAGCTGTCAGAATTAACCCACATCATTGCATACGGTTCTTAAACTTCAAAAATCATCATATTTCCATGTCTCACAATATTTAAACCTCACTTATTTTGTTTAATCCTCTTCCTAAACTTCAAAAATCAAAATATTCCCATGTCTCACAATATTTAAACCTCACTTATTTTGCTTAATCCGATTATTAAACTTCAAAAATCATGATATTCCAATATATCCAAATATCTAAGTTTCACTTATTTTGTTTAATCTAGTTCTTTAGCTTCAGTAATCATAGTATTCCCGTGTATCACAATATTGAAAACTCACTTATTTTGTTTAATCTGGTTCTTAAACTTCAAAAATCATAATATTCCCATGTATCACAATATTTCAGATTCACTTCTTTTGTTCACTCTGATTCTTAAACTTCAATAATCACGATATCCCCACATATCCCAATATTTGAGATTCACTTAAACTTCAAAAAATCATGATATCCCCATATATCCCAATATTTAAAACTCACTTGTTTTGTTTAACCCACTTCCTAAACTTCAAAAATCAAAATATTCCCATATATCCCAATATTTCTCCAAGGTGCTGCTCCACATCATACTTGGACCCTTGCAGAGGAGGAGTTAATTCTCAGGTAAATGTGCCAGCAGTACTGAAGGTGACTTTCCTGCTCCAGGAGGATCTTCGTGTGGAACTGAGATTTTTTCACCTCCAGGATTTTCTCTTTCTTTAAGCCCCACGTGGCAGTGGCCCCACAGTTTTTCTCTCCAGTGTTTTATGCATTTTTTCATTCTAGCACCTTTGTCCTTTGTAAGTCAGCACAAGCTTTTCCATGTTTAGATCTGTGCAACTCGTGACCAAACTCTCAGCTTGTCTTAGAAATGATATTACTTTATTTCAACCTTCTTTTGAACTCTCCTCCCCAGTGCTGGGAGATTTCTGATGCTTTCCTTCTCCTGCAGGATGCTTCCAGCCTGCAGTGATTTTAGAACCCAGTCGAGAAATTTTTCATCTCAGTTTCTATGAAACTCTTCTAATACATCTACTTTAACTCATTTTTCAGAGAGCTGTCACCAATAATCAGACAAAATCAGACCTAAATCTCTTTATCCTTCAGTCTCACTGCAGCATGATTTCATCAGTTTAGGTGCTGCCCTTTCTGGAGATGCTCCTGATTCCCTCTTTTTATGGATTGTAAATCAAAGTGACACCACCATTCTCTCCAAGTAACAAAAATTCTCTTTGTTAGTGTAATTTTACCACAGTGGTAAGTCAAGGAACACAACTGTATTACATTATCTTGCTGGTCTGATATCCTTTGAGTCCAGTTACAGACCTGAAAAAATGCAAAAGTTATCCCATTCCCCATTGTCCTTTAGTAACCCCTGACTCGCTGCCTAATTTTCCATAAGTTTTTATGGCACTTTTCATCTTTGCATGAGCTTTTATAATTATAATAACTTGGAACTTGTTCTGCCTTTTGAATGATTTGTTGGTGTTTGTTTTCTTTCTTCTTGCTGGCAGGAATGCCATCATTTAAAAACCAAATTCCCCCAATGAAATAATGGGATGTGCCTGCTTTGTACTTGGGCTCCATATGAATTTCATTTCTCCTTGGTGTGGGAAAAGTTCTGGTCTAGAGATAAATCCCTTTTTGATTGGCTGCTCTAAATAAAGCAAACAACAATTGTCTCTAAATTAATGGCACTGATGTTATCACTGCCCCAGATTAGAACTTGGAGACATTGATGGAGATAAATAATTGCTTTTCTTGAACCTGATCGTTTAGAGTTTTTTGCTTTTGAAAAATAAATCCTGCTCTGTTCTTAAAGGAGATATGAAGCCTAGACAATGTTTTTTGTTCAGAAGGGATGAAATTTAAAGTAAGTTTAAACTATTGATTTAATGTATTTTTATATATTAGTTAAGAATTTGGTAAAATAAATTACTTCTGTCTGTATCCACCTGCAAGGCTGAAAATTCTCCAGAATGCAAAATTCAGCTGAAGGGAAGAGTGGATATTTCTGTATAAATATAAAAAAATCCAACAGAATCAGTCCACCTTTGGGTCATACCCAATGAGACAGAGAGATCCAGAACCAGTAAGATTTGTGTGCTAATTTATATATTATATATTATTTGGTTCAATATTTTGCTGACTGTGGGACATTAACCCAACTTTGTGGAGCAGGAAGAGCTTCTGGCTGGTTTGGAACACGGATTAAAAACCTTGCTAGAATACTTTAGAAAGAACCCTGCTACCTGCCCCATCCTTTCAGAAACAAAGACCCCAGTTTGAATTCCTGTCCCAGTTTGAATTCCTGTCCCAGTTTGATCTGGGGCTCCCATTGCCATGCTCTCTGGGCACTGCAGCTCTGGTTGGAAATTCCTCCAAGCCATTTTTAGACTCCAGGATCCCTCCAGACATCCCTGGCCCTGCTGGGATTGTTCCTCTCATTCCTGGTTTGTGAGCTCCTGTGTCACCAGGTGTGCGGCCAGCCCGGGACAGGGGGAGTTCTTAGGTGGAAAAAAAAAGGGGTGGAAAAACAACTTTGGAGAATTTCTTGACCTGTGTGGAAAGAGGCAGTGCAGATGTGTTGTAATATCCTTCCCCAGAGCAGACATGACTAAACAGCCTTTGCCTGCTCCCAACAATTCAGGAGTTTGCCAGGGTGTGCAGGGCCCCCTGCAAGTTCCATCTTGTTCCCAGCTGGGAGAGGAGTTTTTCAGTCCATGCACAAATGCTTGAGCTTCTCTTTGCTTTGGGGTTTAACCAAGAACTTTGATTTTTCAAGCAATACCTTAGCCTACACTTCCACTCTTTGGATTTCTGAATTCCCTGGAAGCAGTGCTTTGTGTAGCCCGAAAGCAGACCTTGCTTTATGTGAGAACAAAGTCAGAAAATCCAGAAAATGCTGTTTATTCATGACCACAGCAGCTTTGCTGTCATCACGACTCACAGAAAGACCCTGGGATTCCTGCTCAGGTTTTATTTTAATGTGGAGACTCCTGAGTGTGAGTTTAGAGCTGTGCAGTGACATCTCAGCATGCAGACTGAGACCTGGCACTCCGCAGCTGATGGCAGGGGCAGCTTTTTGCATAATTAATAAGAGAAGGAGCAGGGAAATCGCTAATTAAAGCTCGGACAGAAATACACGAGGTTTTCCATGCTGGGTAGGGTGATCACCGGCTCCCCTGGCACTGAGGGTGAGCTTTGGGAGCAATCCCTGCTGTGCTGGGAGCAATCCCTGCTGTGCTGGGAGCAGCTGGAGAATCCTGCACCTCGGAGGAAGCCTCACAAGCCTCACAGCATTCCTCAGAGGCAGTTTGGGCTCCATGCTCTCCTGTCCTTCCTTTTCTCTGGTAACTGGAGAAGTTCTTGGAAGTGAGTCTGAAGTCCTGACTGCTCTCCATCGCAGAAGGTGAAGCGTGCAGGTGCCAGCCTGAGCTGGGGTTGTTAAAGGCTGGGTGGTTTTTAGCCCCTCAGTATTGCTGGTTAACGTTAGGGAACTTCTTGTTGTCGGGATTTAATGGGGCTGCACAAAGGGATTCAGAAGTGTCCGTGAGCAGCTCCTTCCTTACATCACAATATTGGAGTATCAGATCAGTGGGAAGGGAGTTCATCACACCAGGACACTTCATTCACTCCTTCAGGAACCTTTTGAACCAGAAAACAGCTCCTTGACTTTCAAAACAAGAATTATCAAGCATGGCTTTGTACTAATGATAGATTATCTATTTATTAAAATAATTAGGCAGCATTGGGTTAAATATTTAAATTTGCTGTTTAGGTTTTTCAGATGGAAATGCAGCTTCACTGCAGTGCCTGCTGAGCAGCACACGAAAAATAAATGCCACCCCTCTTTCCCATAGCAATCCCCCCTCTGCCACCAGGAAACAAGCCTTAAAATAAGAAAGATTCAGTTAAGATGCTAAACCCACTGGAGGATTAAATTGTTCATGGCAAATACGACTAATTCAGCTGAGTAACATCATAATGGCAGTACAGCTTAATTTGTTTAATAACCTAAGGTATTCATTTGGTAGTTTGTCTTAAGGAAGAAATTGCTTTTTAAAAGGAGGTTATTCATTTATATATGTGAACAGGAAGATTCTTAAAGCTTGCCTTGTCTAAAGAGGGCACTGATGGAGCTCTGATTTGTAGAAATCACCACTGTAAATAAGTTTATTCTCTCCATTATAACTCAGTGTGTCTGGAATAATTTATCAAGGTTGCCTGTGCCAGGTTTTGGTGACTACAAACTTTTATCTGTGGAAGAAGCAGCTCAGGACTTTAAGGATGAAGGAAAACTTTGCTTAATCTTCACAATGAAACTAAACTATATTAAATGTGCAGAGGGGCAGAGAAGAATGTCTCTAACTCAGATTTAGCTCCTTAGAAAATACCTTCTGTTACCCATAATAAAAAATAAAATGGGTAAAAACAGCCATCCCTGATGTGGAAGAAATCAAAACGTCAGGTTTTAGTTACAATATAAAAAATTTACATGGTTCTGAGGACAACGAACTCGTCCAGTAGAATAATGATGCTTTTATTTACCATGCCAGAAGAGAAATTTCAGAGGTACATAAGAGCTCTTCAATAAATTTCGTGCTAAAGTAGTAGCACTTGAAAGGTTTATGCAGGAGAGGGGGTCTGAAAATACAAAATTCACTTTCCTGAGCTCCTAGTGGGGGTGTTGGGGTGGGATCCTGCTCTGGAACACTGCACTTTGTATTTCGTGTCCTTTGTGGGGTTGTTTGGGTTGGGGTTTGGGGATTTTTGAAGTCTCTGCATTACACAATCGTTGAATGCAGCGCTGGCATTTTGCAAGAATGTTCCATTGAGCCAAGAAACGGGAATGAAACTTTGGTGTGGAATCGGGCTGAGAAGGAGGTGGGGCTGAAGTTGGGCTGCAGCTCCCGCAGCCCTGGCAGTGCCCGAGGCCAGCCTGGGACACTGCGAGGTGTCCCTGCCATGGCAGGGCTGGCTCTGGGTGAGCTTTAAGGCCCCTTCCCACCCAAACCATTCTGGGATTCTGGGATTCCAGAAGTGTAATATCATCTAAAATGTTTATAGAAGAGTATAAACCTGGTTTTAAATATATGTACACAACCTCACAAGTGTGTTCCAGATCTTTCTCTGTGAGGGAAGAAGAGGTGAAGTGACAAAAATGAGATATTTAAGATAAGGTAGATTTAGTGCCATGAAGAAGTGGAGTTTGTTCTCATGGTGCAGGAGATCTGTTGCTTGTTTTGAGATGAATTTTATGGGAAATCCACTGAACATCCTGGTTCTGCACTCCCATTCTGAAACCGTATTCGCTTTATTTGCTGCCTGTGATCAAATTTTAAAAGCAGCTTCTCACTCTGTCGCTCTCAGCTGGACTCAGCAGTTCTTTGTGATCCCATAAACTCAGGGAACTGCAATCACAGAACAGTCCAGAAGAGCAAAGCCGCCCCAGATGGGGGCAGAAGGGAACTGTGAGCCGAGCCAAGCTGTTGGCCTTGTAAGCAACTGGGACCCTCTGCTGGAGCCAGGTCTGGGACTCCCCGGCATCCCAGGGCTCCTGGGATCCGTGGAGGGGCTGCAGCAGGGCCCTGCTGAGCCTGCCTGGGCTGAATAAACCTGCACTATCTGGTTTTTATATGTGTCCTGGTTTGAAGGACAGGTCTCTGCTAGGGAAGGCAGGAGCCTCCCTTGGAATGAAGAATGTGAACCCCTCCCCTCCGAATTATTGTCATTTCGAAATTAAGGGGTTCTCAGGCAAAGATATGGGAGTAGGAATAACAGTTCTTTACTAGGATTTATAACAGAGCAAACAAACAACAACTCTTATGGCACTAACAACAAACAGAACCAAGGACCCGGTCCCGACCCCCTGGCCTGAAGGCACTTTCCCCCCTCGGTGCAGTGATGGTCACAGCCGGCAGGGAGCACGTGCTATGGTGGTTCAGTCAGCAGGGGAAAACAAAACGGAAGAGAGGTTTTGCTTCACAAACCTCCTTGGAGCAGTCGATTCCAGTGCCCCAGCAGGATTCTTGGAAAGCAGCAAACTGGGACGGCAGGACGTCTCGGCAGGCGGGGGAGCGGGGCTGCAGCGCAGTGAAACCCAGAGCAGTGCCGAGGGAGCGGTGGGGGCGGGGGGCAGCAGCCGCCCGGCTCCTAGCCCAGCGAGGAGAGGCGAGCTCAGGGATTCCGGGCACCCGAGCAGATGGCAACAGGTTCAGTGGCTGCTCTCACAAGCAGAGGCTCACCCAAGAGGCAGAAGAAAACAGCTCCAAGCCAGGGCTCCAGCAGCAGCAGCGAAAAAAACTTCTCTCTCTCAGAGCTGCCTCTTCCCGTGTCCTCCTCAGAAAGCCAGTCCCGCTCCGCCCCCGCCCTCTCCTTTTACCAGTCCCCAATTCTCGAGATATTCCTCCACCCCCCTTCGAGAGAAAACTCCCCGACAGAACAGTAAACATAGATGGCCTTTTCTTTAGGCCTAGGTATAGCCTTTGTTCTTCTTAAGTACTCAGTGATTAAGGCTATTTAGCAACTGAATGGAAAAAAATTCTATACTGTTAAAAGGAAACAAAAGGAAAGACAACCCAACCCCCAACAATATGGGAATGTTGCCTTGGAGCTGGCTCAGACTGCAGGGGCTGTGTTTGTCCCCCTGCTTTTTCAAAGCACGGCTGAGGAAGTGCGGCAGGGTTTGATTTGGGGTCTCTGAACGATGGGCTGCCCTTAAAGAAACCACGGCCATGGATTCTTCCAGAAGCTTTGCAATAACCTGCACCCTCCATCAGGAGTTTGGGAAAGCATTGCTTTGCTCCTGGGAGTGAAAAACCAACAGCAGAGCAAGTGGGTGCTCCCTTTGTTAGAGCAGGTCCCTATAAAAATTGGGAATAAATAAGGATATTTCATAGCTGGGACACAGCTACTTGCACACAGTCTGAGTCCAGCAGATGTTGGAATTCCGTGGTCAGAAAATAAAAAGCAATTTTGAAAGGACTTGCAGAATCCAGAGTCCTGCAAGAGCCTCCAGGCCCAAAATCTCTGCACGGTCTCATCAAAATTCTTGTTTGTTCAGTCGTGTCTGTATTAATTGAAGTGTTACAGGAATAAATCTGACACTTGGAGACGTTTTCAGCTGGATCTGGGTTGGACATACTGTTTTAAATCGGTACATAAGTTTTTGAGTGAAGTGGAGGCTGCCTCTGTTGTTTATTGTTTATTTATTGTTAGTTTATTGTTAATTTATTGTTTATTTATTGTTAGTTTTTTGTTAATTTATTGCATGGGCCTAGCAAATGTTTCCAGAGCCAGGCAAGGTGCTCTTACTGCTGATCACTTTCTGCTTTTTCATGTTTTTCTGTCCACTTGAAACAAAACCAAACCAGAAACCTGATCTGCCTGTTCTATTTCTAGAACATCATTACCTTACCTTTAATTACTGATTTTTTCCTAGCTGTGCTTTTACACCAGCACTTGCAATTTTCTGGGTAATCTTTATTTTTTGTCCTATTTGATAAACCTGATGGGAAAAGTGACAGGATTAATCTTGAGGGAAAGAGGCATGTAAGATTTTAGTATAAATGTATTTATCTTCCCTAAGTTTGTGAGCTATATAACATGAAATAAATCTGATAATCCAGTATCCTTTGAGCATTTAACACTGCAAACCATGTTCTTTTAGTCACTCAATTTATATGTTCAGAAACTATTTTAATTTTTAACTATGAAGAGCATTCCTTCTGTAAAAGAGGAGAGAGGGGAAAGTTTTCCCCAGGTTCTTGCTGCCTCCTCCACAAGACAGAAATGTTGTGTATACACCATGTGGATCTCCATGGAAGCAATGACGAGATTAGTGAGGTCACTGGATAAATCCAAGTTTTAATGAATTAATAATTTGATTGCATTTCAAGTTTTCTGTTCCTTACGTGTTACAGTGCATGGGAGGAAGTCTGGTTATCCTACAGATGTGCACAAAATTCACATTTAGGATGACGTAACTGCATATGGGACACGTGTTCATTTTTTCTGCCAAATGTTATTTTCTGATAGTGGGAATCGAGCTGAAAAGGATCCCTGTTGTTGGGTTTGGAATTATTTAGAATAATGCACATTTTGCTCGTGTTTGCCAGCTACACTTTGGGAGGATGGCGTGTGGTTGATCAAACCTGAAAATGCTGAAACTTGACTCATATCTGGCTCAGGTGACCTTCCAATAAAACTTCTGATTGTTATGAGAATCTCTGTCTCATCTGAAAATGATCTGTGCTCTTCAATCAGTCACTAAAGCCTCAAGGATTTCTATGGAATTTTTTTTTTCCTCTTGTAGAAATTGGGATTTTTTTGAAAAGAGGAAGATTCTCCCAGTTCTCAGGGGTGCTGTCCCTTGATGATCTGATTTGGAAATGTCAGCCCAAGTTCCTTCTCCCACCCAAAATCTCTGATTCCACGGAGAGTGTTGGGAATGATCCTCCCCACAGCAATGTGTGCCCTGCCTGGCCAGCCAGCTGGAATTTCTGTGGAATAAATTGGGATTATCTGGTTTTTAGGTGAACAGAACTGTAGAACTCAGCATCCTAAAGCTGCTGGGAAGGCTGGGTGAGTGTGCTGGTCCTGCCAGGAAGCTGTTGCTCTGTCAGGGGCTGTAAAGCAGCATTGTGAGGATGATGATGGTGGTAACAGAAGTCATATTTATGGATTTGTGGTAGCTATGGGCTAATTTAACAGAGATGATCCTTGTTTCAAGAGCTGATTTAATCTTACTTGTGGAAGTGAAAACACCGGAGCAGGGCTCTTGGAGAGGCTGTGGAATCTCAGAAATGTTTAAAGCTCAGCTGGACGAACCATTCCGTGATGGTGTGGTGATCTTATGGGCAGGAGCCTGAGCACCCTGAGGTTGTTGGCCCTGCTCTGGGTGAAGGATGGGCAGAACTATTTCCTGGAGCTCAGGGACTCTGTGTCCCTTCAGTCCCATCTTTTATAATCTCTTCATTGTTTCTGGATTGTTTGTTCCTGCACTTCAGCTGGGGAGTGAATCTGCTGCTGGTTTTGAACCGGGAACTACCAAATGTCTGATTGATTGTTATGACCTGAAAGCTCATTTAGGGGCCTTTGACAGCATCTGGGAGTTCAAAAGGTGCAGTGGGACATGGCAAATTATGGGTTTACAGCAAAACAAATCAAATCTGGGCACTTGGAGTGGCACAGACTCAGGTGTAGAAATGGTTTACTTATCCTGAGATCCATTTGTGTGTCCAGTCCACATTTCCTGTACAAAGCTTGAAAGTAAATTTGCTTTTCTATCTGTTACCAATTTTTTGCAGGATTTATAAATGTGATAAATATAAACTTGGTTTTATTTTTAATGTAAAACCTGAGCACACCAAAGGGGGAAGATGATAGAAGAATTCAAATACCCACTTGCATATACTACAATGTTTTATTTTCATTTCAGTCAAAGGCATTCTATCAGATCCAATCGTTCCTGTGACAGAATTTCCATTAATTGTGGCTTCCTTCAGACACCTTCTCCTTGGATAGCTGCCTGTTGGTGGTAGTAAAATGAAGCTGAAAATCCTATACAAAACAGAATCATGGCAGTCATCAAATGTCTTTGGGGGTGTGTTGATTTACTTTCACACTTGTTTGCTGTTTTTAAGAGCCTGAAGAAAAGGCTGACTAGTAAAAAGTCTCCTCTTAGGTACGATCACTGCAACAGCTTCAGTGCCGTGCCCTGGAAAATGTCCTTTTCAGCTCAAACAGGAGAGAAATTGGGTTTGTGTTCGCTGCTCCTGTGCTTTGGGATTTTTTTTTCCTTGTAAAACTAGGAACAATGGAAGGAAATCTGTCTGAGGCATTTTTATACCAGAAGAACCCCCGTGTGCATTTTTTGTTTGTTTCTTTTTTTTGTATTGTTTCATTAATTGTTAGTGGTGACCAAAAAATCCTTTTTGTTAATGTTTTTGTGTCATTTTGTGATGAATACCTGGGAAAACTGCTCTAATTACTGCTTGGTTCTGCTGTTTGTATATCTGCTTGGAGCTGGAGATACTAAAAACACTTTATAGCTAATTTATAAACACTTTCTGTGCTGCTTTTTCTGTTTTGTTCTTAAAAATAGCTTTCAAAGCCCTTCAGATACCAGTTCTACAAGATATTCAGGCTTTAAGGTCCCTTCCAACCCAAACCACTCTGTGCTTCTAAGTGTTGTACATCTATTTTTAAAATTTCATACAAGAGGAACTTGTAGAAGAGTTGCTGTTTGTTGAGATTAAAATGAGAGTGCCCCATCACCCTGACCTTGCAGGCTGTGGCTGTGGGCTGAAAATACAGAATTTTGGTAAGGCTGTAAGGGCAAAACAAGCAGCAGTCAGGGCCACCAACACTGGAAAAAAAAACAACAAATAAAAAAGGTATGAGGTTGATGGACTTGATTTTGTTGCAAGATAGTGAAGGGAAGGCTGTGGGGGCAAACACAGAAAAAGAGAATTTGTGGAGGTACAAGGGATGCCAGGGGTTTGTCAGCCAGGTCAGTTAGCTGGGATAGGGCCAGTGTGTGCAGGGATCTGGAGAAATTACCCAGCCTTTCCTCCACCTGCTGCTCAAATGAAGGAGCTTGAAGAATGAAATGCAGTTTTTATAAGCCTTGGGCTTGATTTTCTTTTTTAGGCTAATTCCTGTATGTTTCAGTTTGGAATTTGTGTGTCAACTGAAGGAAGAAATATCTGATAGTTAATTATTCAGATGATGGCCTGATTCTGGGTACAGTTTAATTAGAGGAAGTTAGAAGGTAGTTTTGAAAAAAAATATTTGGGAGAACTACTGCAAGATGAGGTCTTGCCCTGAGAGCACGAGTGGATCCTGGCTGGATGCATTCGGAGGAATCATAAAATGGGAAGGTGATAAAGCCTGGGTGGGTGAGCACCAACTTTGGAGCTGTTGTGGAAGTTCCCTTTGCAGGTACCAGGTGTTGTTACTGTGCTTGGGAGGAAATGCAAAACTCTCAGATCCATTGGATTTATTGAAAGTGCAGCCTGGAGTTGTGGAAAACCAATCAGTGGGAATTGGTGGGCTTTCCCCTCCCTCCTTCCTCCTGTTATTTATTATTTATATTTATATTTATACTTGGGCCTTGGACAGTGAGCAAAGCAAAATCTCCCCTTAGTGCAGAGCTCTGCTCCTCTTGGCTGTTCACTGAGGGTTTTTTCCTGGGGGAAAGGGGGATGGGGGGGAATTATGAATATGGAAACCCCTTGGAGCGTGCGTGGTGTGGGGGAGGTGAGGGAAGTGCTCACTGTGCAGAGGGAGAGAGATGAAAGGAGGGTGCTGAACTCTGTAATTATCCCCCCTGTCTGCACCAGAAAAGCTGCAGAAGCTGCAGGTTGGAACTTGCAGGCATTCAGTGCATTTCAAGGTGCAGGTTTGGTTTTAGTGCTGTTTCTGAGGTGCAGCCAGGGATGGAGCAGCTCCCCCAGGTGTGTGCATGCAGCCTGCTCTGGCCAGCTCAGTTCTGCACCTTCAGCCACAAACCCACCCTCCCGGGGCTTTTCAGCCAGGTATCCACATTGTCAAGTGATTTAGGCTGCCCAAAATCCTGTGTGTTGCCTCTGTGCTAGAGCACAGAACATGATTAACCTCCTAGCTGTCAAAAAACTCGCATTTTGTTGCTGTAAAATAGCAAAAAGTTGCTTGAACGTGTTCTCTTCTCATTAAAAATCCTGGTTGTTTCTAAATCATAGACTGAGATTTGACAATTTCTCTGGAGAGCCGTGTTCTCATGTGATCCTCAGCTGTGCTGTTTGATGAAACATTTCATTGTCAGCCCTTAGGATTTTCCTCCTTACTCCTCACTGTATGTGAAGCATTTATAACACAGCAAATCCTGTGCTCTGCACAAAAAATCTCCTCCAGGTCCTCCTGAGCAGAAAGTTGTGGTCCATGTAAATTCATCTCAGTTGTGTGTAGAAAACACCACGTGTGGGGCTTGGTTGGGTGCTGGTTTGGCACTTTGAAGGCAAGGAACTGCTCCGAATCCCCTCAGGGTACATTTCTATCCTTGCAAGTTTATTTATAAGATAAAAAGTCCTTACCTGTGGGAATCACAGATGCTGGTTTGAAGGTGCAAAGCCTGGGTGGGTGAGCACCAGTTCTGGAGCTGCTGTGGAAGTTCCCTTTGCAGGTACCAGGTGTTGTTACTGTGCTTGGGAGGAAATGCAAAACTCTCAGTTCTGTTGGATTTATTGAAGGCACAGTCTGGAGCTGTGGAAAATCAATTGGTGGGCTTCCCCCCCCCCCCCACATTCTTCCTATTATTGACAAAAATAATAGTCGGACCTGCAAGAAAAACAAGTGTGGGAATCCTCCTCTTCTCCTGAATAGCCAGGTTTTGCATGTGAAATGTCAGCAGCTCTCCAGGGAAGCTGGGATGTAAAAGCAGGGATTTGAAGGAGCAGGTGCACTCAGATAATGTGCCCAGGTTCCTGCGGGCTGGGGTGGGGCTGGCAGCTGCTTCATCAGCTCCCATTTTCTCACTTCTCCTGTCTTTGCCCCTAGCTGTGTCTGGGTTTGCCTCACCCAGGTGTGCTGCAGGACAAAGGAGATGTGGAAAACTCCAAATTCACAGCTTGGACTGGAAATGAGACTCTTTTGACAGTCGTTTTAGACATTGTCTTTCTTGGCTTTCTCTATTTTATTTTTATTTCCTCTCTTGAAAGGTTCACTCCTTTGAAGTCATTTCCATACTTTGCATAGTCATCATCTGTTAAAGTTTAAATGTCTTTTTTTGAAAACATCCACTGCTCTTAGTCAGGAGCCTGTGATAACTCAGCTGTCAGTATTTCACACAACTTCCTTTGCATAATCCCGTGGAGCTTGTTTTCTTTAGGGTCGTTTGCAGTTGTTAACTTCTGTACTGAATTTCCCCCCTTTGTTTCCTGTTTTCCCCTTCCCTCTGCAGGTACCTTGTTAAGGTATCACTACTCTGCTCTTTATAAACCTTTGAGAACTGGACACAAAATGCTGTGCTGAAGTTTTGGAAGTGTCCAAGGCCTGGTTGGGTTTGGGTTGGAGCAGCTTGGGACAGTGGGAAGTGTCCCTGCCCGTGGAATAAAATGAGCTTTAAGTCCCTTTCAGCCCAAACCATTCCATGGTTTAGTGGTTCTGACTGCTCTGAGATTGCATGAATTGTAAACTCTCTTATAAAACTCTCTGTTCTCCTGGAGGGGAAATACTTTTCAAACATTTAAAAATCGTCCTTTCTCGATCCCAGGATGTTTGAGTGTTGCTGAAATACCTGGGAACCTCATCTTCAGTGTTTTCATGAATATTTTTTGTTCAAAGCCTCCTTTTTGTTAAAAGCCTCCAATTTCCTTGTCAGGGCTGCAGTCTGTGGGCTTTGTTTCCAGAAACTGGGCTGGGGGGGCTCTCTGAACTTGGGATTTCTGCTTTTCTCTGGCTTGAATCATACCCTAAACTCTATTTAAAGATTTTGTTTTCTGTATTTATTTTCCACATCCTTGACCCTGGCTGGCGAGCTGGACATTTGTGTTTGCCTTGGCAAGCTCCGAGCTGCTCATCTAGGGCAGGATGAAAACTCTTTTTTTCCTTTTGTAAACAAACTGTTCCTCCAGTATTTTCCATAAGGATTTACACCACCACCATTTTGTGACTCTTCTAGGAATGGAGAACACCTTGCCATTCAGAGTTTTCCTTTTACACAGCTGAGACATGTTTGGTGCCATGGCTTTCTCTAGGTTGGGTTCGAAGAGCTTTTTTCAGGACATTTTTAAATTCCAGAAAGAGGCCATTTTTTCCTGTAAGGGTTTATGAAAGCTGCAGGTCACTAGGCATTGTTGCCTGTCTAGAAAAGGGGTTATTTGTATTTTTTATTTGTCTGCCCAGTGCAGTGAGAACAGTGCCCCATTGTCCCAGGCACTGTGTGTGTGTAAAACACTGCTTTGTGCCCTGAAGAATTTACAGCCTAAATAACTTCTCATGCTCTGCTGGGAGGGGGGCCTTGGTGTATTTTAGTGGTCAGGATGTGAAATGAGAGAATAACTCAGTTGGCCACTTGGTGCCAACACAGAAGTTGTGTTTTGGAGCAGAGGAACTGAATTTCATTTCCCCAGGGACACAGAAATGCTGCAGCTCCTTTGGTCAGGGCCAGTGGGGGATTTCTGGGAGCTGTGTGCTCTGAAAAAATGGCATTTTTGTGCTTGTCACCCAAACCACTGGTCTGTGCCATCTGCAGCACTCCACACGTGTTGCAGAGAATTTAGTTTGAAATGCTCCCAGTCAGAGATGCTGTTTTATGCATTACAAAATTGGTGTTATTGTTATCAAATCCAGCTCAGAGCTGTACCCATGTCAGTCCTGGGCTTAAGCCCTGCCAGCTGGAAAGAAGGTATTTGCCATGAACTGAACCTCTGAAATATCAGAAAATGTCTTTTAAGAGCATCCCTGTTTCTCTGGAAGAGAAAGTTTGGAGGATATTTGGGAACATGTTCTCCCCCCTAAACAGCTCTGCTTCAAATCCCTGAATTTCGGCCACTGCAGCTCAGTGTGTTCACAAGGACACCTTGATATTCTGTGAAAATATTCATTTTTTCCCCACTCTATAGCCACTTACTGCACCAGAGCAAGATGGACAGTAAAACTACAATTATGTTGTACTGCAGAAAAAAAAGTACAATTATGTTGTACTGCAGAAAAAAAATTGTAATTTTTTATTTTTAAGCAATAAAAAATTACAAATTTCCATATAGCTTCTTGTCCTTAAGCTGCTGCTTATGAGAACTAATATTTAAGTGTAAAATGACCAATTCTTTATTAATGTCTGCAATTTTTTCTGCAGTGTTTAGTAAAATAAGCCGTTTATTGGAAGTTATTACTCACGTGAAATGAGTGCCAATGAGTCAGCAAACCAAGCCAGACTGTCTGGGGTGTGATCTGAGCCTGACTGTAAATGATAATAAACAGCAAATAGCCAAATTTGTTTATTATCTGTAAATGACAATAAATAGTAAATAGTAAATAGTAAAAGTGACAAATGCCGAAAAGTAGATGTTAAAACTCCCCCCAAGATGACAAACAATTATTGGTGTGTAGGTTGTTAACAGAAGAGAAAAATACTGTATTTTCTGTACAGCTCAACAGTTCATAAAGTGCTGTTTTTAAGAGTGAAAATGAATTTTTAAGAGCATATTTCAAGTCCACGAGCTAAATCCTTTTTTTGTTGCAGATCTGGGACATGAGTGATGATGAAACAGTGTGAGATCAGGTGCCTGAGGAGGAGGAGGAGGAGGAGGAGGAGGAGGAGGAGGATGCCCTGCTCTGCACTGCAGCCCTGCCTTTGGCTCTGCGTGGCCAGCTGGTGGTTGCTTTCCCCTCCTGAGTGACCAACAGACAGACCCCACCTCTCACCCTGGATAACTTCACTTCCAGAGCAGTCTCGGAGGGACACAACTCACCATATTTTCATTTTCATCATGTCAATAACTGGAGCAACGTGCTTATGTTTAAACCTGGTCTCTTTTTGTTGTTGTTGTTTTTGGGGTTTTTTTTTTTTTTGAGTTTCTAAATATGGCTTACATATAAAAAAGTGCTGCTTAAGTAAATTTGGGTGGTTTGTCTGGGCCAGGTTTTATTTTGCTTCTCAATGGCCATGTCCAAGCAGCATTTCTGAATGGCTTTTTTCATCTCTCAGATTTGGGGCACTTCAGTTGGAATTTGTTAAGAATTGAGCATTTTCTGCTCTTGGGAGTTAAATTTCGTGTTTGAAGGTGGGCAGGAGTGGGTGAGGACCTGAACCTGCTGCCTTCACCATGTGAATTCTGTTTGCAAACATGAATTTTTGTTTTGGATGTGTCCATGGAATTGTTATTCCCTGTAAAGATCTCATCCTTTCATGCTATGGAAACAAAGTGCTTTCACTGATTTTTGCCTGGGAAAGACCAAAATGCATTTATATCATTATTAGGCTCCCCTGAAGCTCAGACAAGGCTCTTTTGCATGGTAAAAAATTGCTTTAGGGGGTGGTGGGCCATGAATTCAGTCAAAAATGTAGGGAAATGCTTCACTGAAATGAGAAATTTGTTCTGTGACTTTGCTGGGTTTGGGTGTGGCCATGCAGAACCTTGCAGGTGTTCAAAAAGAGAAATTCTCTTTTCCTTTCTGGTTCCGTTGAGTTTTTTGAGTGGCTTCAGAGATTATGGCTGAGCACAAACAGGAGTTTGAGAATCCTTGAGTTTAAAAAAATAGCTTGAGTAAAAAGGAGTTTTAAAATATCAAAGGGCATTACTGCAAAAGTGAATCTATTGGTCTTAACTTGGAATAGGTTTTAGAAGGAAATTTGAAATCCCTTTCACTGCTTTATATTGTGGGGGTTATGAGCTAACTCACTTAGAAAAAAATGCAAATCACTTTTATCTGCCAAGCAGCCTCTGTTTCCCAGATATATTATGAAAATGAGTTGGTCAATCCAATTATTTTAGTTCCTTCCTTAACATAAGCTTCGAAGATTTTTTTTTTTGTAGAGAATTTCCCAGCTTCTCTCTCATCAGAAGAAGTTCAGTCAGGTCAAGGGGATCTGCAGCCCCCATATTCTGATCAGAAAAGAAGATTTATTGAAACCTGCTGTGATTTGCACAAAGTGTCTAAAATAGCCATTATTGTCTATAATAGCCATTTTTGTCCAAAATAGCCATTATTCTCTAAAATAGCCATTATTTCTATTTATTTATTATCACAGTCATTATATTTACATGATTTCTTACCTAGGGGAATGTCTAGTTTAGGTAACTTCAGTGTAATATAAAGATATATCTGAATGCAATATATTTTGGAAATCAGAGCTGGTAATCAGAGCAAATCATCTTTTGGTGGTCAGGCACTGAACACTGAGATCGACACCACCACGCATTTGAAAATGTACATTTTTACAGCAGTTAAAATACACAGTGCCTTCGGAGCCATGTTTTTAGCCATGCCATCGTCCAGCTGGAGCCCTGGGCTGGTGCCAGGGGGGTTTAAAGGGAATAATCTGCTTTTTTTATTTTTGGGAGTTGCTGGAGTGCGAATGGCTCTGCGGTTGGGGTTATCGGAGACCTGAGAGCTGCACATCTTGCTGAGCCTGGGGACCGTGAATGATTGCGGAGAGAGCTGGAGCTCTGCTGGGGGAGGGCCAGTGCAGGGCAGCAGCGGCAGCCGCAAGGACCGGGGCTGGAGCAGCGCGACCCCAGCTCCGGCCCCGCAGCGCCCCGCCTCGGCCGGGCTGCGCCCCCCCCGTGTCCCCCTGGGCCCCCCCGTGTCCC